>JAHHFK020001848.1:0-220496 GCA_024533555.2 Aedes koreicus
TCGCGTTCTTCAATTAAGCTAATTAAAATGAGGATTCAAAAATTATAATTAAATGTGAAGGCGAGATCAAAGCGTACAAAACATCATCTCAAACTTCCTCCTCAAATTTACTTTTTGAAGAATTTGGCACTTCAAAAAGACAAACAAATAGCAAAATCCAATAATGCCTACGATTTGTTTGTATCTGACTATCGCGTGCTGTCATGATACCCAAATTAGATTCAATTGTCTCTCCCGCACACATTCAGAGAATTTAAGCACAATTCTCCATCTACCATAGCCTTGCTCACTTGTAAATAACATCCCACGTTTCAAGTAAACGAAGAAAATAAAATCCTCACAGGACTCAAAAGAAAATTCTTTTGTAAATTTCTCCGAGAGAAAAAGAAACTCAATAAAATCAATCTTACGGATCTCTTGACATTTGTGATTCTATAGTGTCTGTGAAAGTAAAACAATTCATTGAAGCATTGCTTGTATATCTGTTCACCGAATCGTGATACATTTTTGAGCTCCATTCCATGCGGTTTGCTAAGTGCATTTGTTCAGCTAATGTTGGAATGTTTATCGCAAAATAGCATGTCTTTCCAGTCAGATTAAACAGGACCATGTCAACGTCACTTGAGACAGCTGAAGTGCTACATATATAAACCATATCATCATTTCCTAAACAAGTTATGTGTTCACGGATGAAGGGTGCTTCGAATGTCCTGATCCTATTCAATAAAAAGAAGTGTGTGGATGTGTAAGCATTAACATACGATTTTATTTGCAATTTCAAAAATAATATTACATCTCATGCACATGACATTGTGAGATGAGGTATGGGTGCTTTCCATTCGCACCCACCGAGTGTTCTAAAACGGTCGTTGAAAAATTGGATTATCGCAGGAAATTGAATGGCTGTCCATTGCGTACTCACAGTAATGGCACTTCCTGTCACATCGTTAAGAGAAAAATGTGCTATTTGTGACTCGCCAGGATTTGGCTGTCAAACGAATTTCATTTTGGATGCGTGTTTTACGAAATCCCTGAAACCTGAAACAATTGAATCAAGCTACTAACGAGTTTGTTGGATACCATTTTAAAATGTTTGTTTTTGAGTCCATTAATAATTCAAGTCAGCTGTTTACGTTAGAAAGAATGTCTTCGTAACTGCTTCGGAAATTATTTGTTTAGACCTTTTATTTTAATTTCCTAAGGGATTAAAAAATAAAAATGTGCTTTTCGAGCGCAGCATTAATAAAGCTTAAGTCACTTAGCATTTGTACAAGTGAGATCAGCTGTATCTCGGAACTAGTTAACTTAAATCCAAATAGAAGATTATTTATTGCACTCTCTTAAAAAAATAGAAGTAAAATTATCAAAATGTACTTCTGATGGAATACAAGACATTTTGGCGGATACCTAACATTACTCATAATTTTGATTTAGTGCTAACGTAAGAACTGCAAGAACCGTACTCGTTTGTAAGAACCATAAGTGTTGTGTCCAATCTCGCGTCGTGTTTTCATTAGTGTACCTAGCATTATTTCATGGAAACTTTGCTGGTCAAGCTGATTGGCCACTTTGTTCTATCATCTTTGCATCCCGGTAGCATCATGATTT
The DNA here is from genome assembly GCA_024533555.2 of Aedes koreicus. NCBI lineage: Eukaryota > Metazoa > Arthropoda > Insecta > Diptera > Culicidae > Aedes > Aedes koreicus. Next base: position 1,609 of record JAHHFK020001848.1, read on the forward strand.
ACCTATTCACTCTTCCTTAGCTTCTGCTTGACGATTGTAAAAATTTTAGTTTCTTGATTATAGAGATTCTCGACTAGCAATAGAGATTCTGTGGCTGGCTCCCGTAGTAGTCACTCAAACACCGCTTTAGGTATTTTCGTAACTTGTCCGTGGGTGAGATTCGGAAATCGTGACTTTGGCGTGAGAGGTATGGATGTTAACCACTACGACGGGGCCGTAATTGTAAAATATTTTTTAATTGGACGGAATTAACGGCAATTATCCTCGTTCCATTGAAGCAGCGGGTGGATAGTCATGAAGAAAACGATTTTTTTTTTTTTTTTGGCTCTGGAAATACTAGCACACCGGTCCCAAGCTCGGTCCCAAGCTTAATGATTCGCCCCTAAGACCGTAACTCACACCAATGCACTCTTAAATGTTCTGTCAAAATAACATAGCGAATCAAAACATAGCCAAAGATACTAATACCAAAAGGTACTGAAAAGCGCAATAGTGCATGTTAAGGTGCTGACTGCAAGGTGTACTTCGGAACTAGGGGCTCTACAACAGTGAACCAAGTTCAAATCGCTAGTTGCACATTGATTGTTGATTGAAGTGTCTTTCCACTATGATGGCAGCTTGCCAAATCTGGTCAAAACTTTACAAACTCTGGCCTTTTGCGTACTTGAATGTAAGGTAGATTACGTTTTTGCAGGCAGCATCGAAAAACGGAATGGTGAAAAACCAAAGCTTTCTTTTAATACATATGCTTTGAGACTCGAAAGTATAAATGTATAATTTTGAGTCTATAGCTCTATGTTTTATGAAAGTTTTGATTTTTCGGCCACCACATAATTTGCCAGGTGAGTAGTTTTCTAGCAGTTTTATCACGCAACAAACATAAGTGTCGAATAACCGCTTTCTAGAAGAAAAAGCTGCAAAAACTTCTCCAAATTTGTTTGAACAAACAGTTATTCAACATTGATGCTCTTAAGGCAGTGAATAGGAATAAAAACTTACAGTATATCTTCTCAACCCATGTTTTTATAGAATGGTTGGCCAGGAAGCTGACGAAAATCCATCTGTACACTGTCGTCGGAAATAAGTATAAAGACATGCGGTAGTTAGACAAATTTTCATTTTCTAATGAATGATCATTTGAAATCTATTACACTCCACATTTTTGGGACAATATAATCTGTGAAAAATAGTTCGTCTCTAAAATTTCAATATCTGTAAAAAATAATAGTTGCATTTTATGATTTTGTGGGTTGGAAATAAGTAGTATAAAGGAAAAAAACGATTTTTGAAAATAAAAGACATTTTATTGACGTCCTAAGTCATGTGTAGTATCGCCTTTTCTCATTAAGATTTCTTCCAACGTCGAGGCATAGAAGTTATGAAGTTCTTCAATATATTTAGATCAATCTGAAAATGATTGAAAACATTTCGAGAAAGTAACCTCTCGACGTTTTCAACCGGATGTAGATCCTGGGCTGCAGACTGGCTACTCTAATTCAGGGATGTCGTGGTGCTTCAAACATTTCTTGGTTGATTTGGAGGCTTGACAGGCAGCACCAAAGTAGCACTACATGTTTCAATAGAGTATAAAAACCTCCTTTGAAACAAATAAGGGATGATTTTGTATGGCTATGTGTAATTTCAATACTTAGGACTACTTTTGGAATGTTGTCGATGTGTCAATTTTAAGTTATTTTCAACTTACATTGACTACGTAGATGAAAAACATCAATGCAATTACTCTGGAAAAATAAAAACAATCAACATGTAATTGTTGGGCCCCAACAGTTAAATAACCATTTCCAATTCGTCATTGACAAAAGTGTTGGAACTATTGAAATAAATAATTCTGAAGTAATACCATGTTTTTCTATTACTTGAAAAAAAGGAAGAGCATTTGAGTGTAGATTCTGATAAGAGGTCTAAAATGAAATTACAAAATAAAATCCTAGTATTATCAAGTTTTTCATGCATTCGAAAACTTGATTATATCCTGGAATTTCATTATCCGTAATTTTGGACGAGATTACATCAAAATTATTTTAAATGTTAAAATATGTTATTTCAATTCCTTAAAAACAACTTTCTAAATGAAGTATTTGTATTTGTGTATTTGTATTTACTTGTGTAGAATTTATAGAACAAATAAATGCAATTATTAAATTGCATTTTATGGGAATTTTCATTTTTCGAAAATGTGAACAGTAAATTTCCATAATTTAATTTAGTCATAACTGTTTATCTTCGCATTGAAGATATGATTTGATAAGTAAAATTAACAATAACATTACATCATTACATAATAAAAATGAGCTACCATATTTAATAAAAACAACTGCAGATATGGAAGCACCTAAAAAAATAAACAAATTAATATTCAGTTTAAAATTTCTAACGGTTTTTAAAGCTAGCTAAACTCTCATAAACCAAGCGGTGATATATGTATTTGTCCAAGTATGTTTTTTATTTTAATTATTAATAGCTACTCGATTAAAAAGCATTAAATAAAAAATCAATCATAGAATTCTTGCTGCACTTCAGCATACAAGTCATTAAAGTTTAGCCTATGAAATCTTTGTAGTTTGTAGATTTGTGCCTTGATAAATTCGAAAATACGATACAAATCGGCCATGATGGCTGTCAGTTCTGTATTTTTAGTGGCTTTCACATACTTCACATACTTTTGAATGATATAAGGTAGATGTACCTTTTCCTTCGTTGGCATTTAAAGCAGTCCGCATCGAGCTCTCCTGCTGAGCGGTTCTATTTTCTTTTGCTGAAGGAAGTATTTTTGCTACCTAAAGCTATAACAAAATCAAACAGCACTTTTCAGTGCTTAACATTACCTGCACAATTTTTATTTTTTACCCTTATTCCTTTTCGATCCTTGTCTGGACCCTACGCGAGGTAATCCTACTTGGATATCGATTTGAAAAATTCCTCTTTGACCCTTCGGATTCTTGTAGAATCTGCTTGGAAGTTGATTAGGAGAAAACGTATAAATTCTAATCATTTTGGAGAAAATTGTGCCTAAATCGCAAAAGAAAGGGACAATCTCTGGATTCCCCTTCTAACAATATTGATTTGAGCAATCAATACGATATTCTGACTGATGATGAGAATGATCCATCAGTCAGGCAAAAATCTTCGAAGCATTCCCGAATTAATGCAGGGAAAGAAAAGGTTCCACCTATTGTGGTAACAACATCTGATTTTCATGGGCTCCGTAAGGAACTCACGAATTTCATTAAAGATTCTAAATTTTTCTTTCAAATTGGTCGTCGGGGTGAATGCCGTGTATTGGCTGAAACCTTGATCAGATTTAAACTTCTCGTGGAGTAATTTTGCTCAAAGAGGCATCAAATTCTTTACACATGACACCAAAACTGAACGTCTGTTCAAGGTGGTCTTAAAAGGTCTAGCCAGTGGTGAATCCCTGGATGAGATCAATCAAGAAATTATTAAATTGCTTGGAGTTACACCAGTTCAAGTGATAAAGATGAAAAAGAAATCCCAACCTGGCGATTCTCGCAATGGGATTTCTAACGATTTTTATTTAGTTCATTTTAAATCAAATGAACTGAATAACCTCAAGGCATTGAAGAAAGCCAGCCTTATGCTCCTATGTCAGAGTGAAGTGGGAACACTTCAGGAAGACTGGAGGAAATTCTCAACACCTCACCCAGTGCCGTAAATGCCAGGGATGGGGTCACGGGACGAAAAATTGTCACATGGATGCCAAATGCATGCATTGTGGCGATTCCTCTCACGCCAAGGACAACTGTCCTGTGAAGGATCCCAAAAATTTTAAATGTGCGAATTGTGGTGGAAACCACAAATCCAATTTTTTGGGAATGCAAGACTCGCAAAGCGATCTTGAATTCTCGTGCTAAGCATCAGGTAGGGACCGCTTCACGTTCCCGACCAGAAAATTATTCCTCGGCTGTTAACAACTGTCATCGAGGAGGAAATCCAACATTCGTACCGGAAGGTACGATCAATGCCCAACCGTCAAATTTTCCACTGCTATCTGCTGTTAACAATGGTCAGCGAAGTACAAATGTACCCGTAAGTACAAACAGACCACAAGCCTTCAATGCTCAATTTCTACCTGCTGGTAGCAATGTACAGCTCGGTAATGGAGCTTCCTACGCTGCCGTTACAGCCGGTAGAAACCAAAATTCTAACAGAAATGTTGAAGATTTTGACTTAGGTAGCATAACCGCTCCAAAAATGGATTTTTTACAGAAATCATTAATCGATATGATTAATGGAATGTTAAATACAAACTCCATGTTTGATGCAATTCAAACCGGTATAAAATTTGCAAACAATATTGTCATGACCCTGAAATTCAGCAATGGGTATTAAGACACTGAATATTTTAAATTGGAATGCTCGATCTCTTAAAAATAATGAAGACGAGCTGTTTAACTTTTTACGAGTTCATAACGTGCATATTGCCGTTGCAATCGAAACTTTTTCTTAAACCAGGTGATAAAATAAAAAGGGATCCTAATTATTTCGTACACCGCAATGATCGTCTTGAAAGTCCAGGTGGTGGCGTTGCCATAATTGTTCATAGGCGTATCAAACATCAAATTCTTTCTTCATTTGATACCAAAGTTTTTGAAACTTTTGGGGGTTTCTGTTGAAACAAAATTTGGTCAACTTACACTATTAGCTGCCTATTTACCATTCCAATGCGTAGGTCAGCAAAAGAATCTTCTCAAGGGTGACCTACAGAAGCTTACCCGTAATAGGTCAAAATTCTTCATTATTGGTGATTTTAATGCAAAACACCGATCGTGGAATAATGCTCAAAGTAATTCCAATGGTAATATACTATTTGATAACTGTTCTGCGGGTTATTAGCACTATCCAATACCCAAACAGCCCAACTTGCTTTTCTTCTGCCAGAAATCCCTCAACTATTGATTTGGTCTTAACTGATTCATGTCAACTTTGTAGCCAATTGGTCACCCATGCTGACTTCGGTTCGGATCACCTTCCAGTAACTTTTGAAATATCTCAAGAAATAATTTCTAATCCCAACAGTTCTACTTTCAATTATCATAGAGCTGATTGGAACCAATATCAAACATTCATGGAATATAACTTTGATCCTAATATTCCTTTGGAAACTAAAAATGATATCGATAATGCTCTTGACTCTCTGACTACTTCTATAGTTGAAGCAAGAGCTGCCTCAGATTCCAAAATGCGAGGTAAAGTTCAATACAATTATAATAGACGACGATCTTCAGCTTTTGATCCGTCTGAAAAATATCCGTAGAAGACAATATCAAAGAACACGCGATCCCGCCATGAAAGTTATCTGGCGAGATTTGCAAAAACAAATTAAAAAACGTTTCTCTGCCCTGAGGAACAAACAATTTGAAAATAATGTGTCAAAATTAGAGCCGAGTTCCAAACCTTTTTGGAAACTCTCCAAAATTTTAAAGAAACCTCAAAAGCCTATTCCAGCGCTCAAAGAAGGTAATAAAATATTGCTAACAAATGTGGAAAAAGCTCAAAAACTTGCTGAGCAGTTTGAGAGTTCCCATAATTTCAGTTTGGGTCTTACTAGTCCTATTGAGAATCAGGTTTCTCTTGATTATCTGAATATTTCCTCAAGGGAAAATATTTTTGATGAATCCTGGGGTACTGATTTGGATGAAGTAAAAACTATAACTAAAAAGTTAAAAAATATGAAGGCTCCTGGTGATGATGGAATTTTCTATATACTCATCAAAAAACTCCCAGTGAGTACCTTGTCTTTCATGGTAAAATTATTTAATAAATGTTTTCATTTGTCATACTTTCCTGGCCAATGGAAAAATGCCAAAGTTATTCCAATTTTGAAGCCCGAGAAAAATCCAGCTGAAGCTTCTAGCTACAGACCAATAAGTTTACTTCCTTCAATCAGAAAACTTTTTGAAAAGCTAATTTTGAATAGAATGATGCTTCACATCAATACAAACTCAATTTTTGCAGATGAGCAATTTGGATTTCGCCATGGCCATTCAACTACTCATCAACTTTTGAGAGTTACTAATTTAATTCGTTCAAACAAATCTGAAGGCTGCTCAACTGGAGTTGCTCTTCTAGACATAGAAAAAGCATTCGACAGTGTTTGGCATGAAGGTTTGATTGCTAAATTGAAAAACTTTAATTTTCCGCTCTATATTATAAAATTAATTCAAAATTATTTAACTGACAGAACTCTACAGGTAAATTATCAGAATTCCAAATCTGATCGACTACCTGTTAGAGCTGGAGTTCCTCAGGGTAGCATTCTTGGGCCGATACTATATAACATTTTTACTTCCGACCTCCCTGATTTGCCTCAGGGTTGTCAGAAATCCTTGTTTGCTGATGACACAGGCATCTCCGCTAAAGGAAGAAGTCTTCGTGTCATTTGCAGGAGACTGCAGAAAAGTTTGGACATTTTCTCTTCTTATTTACAGAAATGGAAGATTTCTCCCAACGCTTCCAAAACTCAACTAATAATATTCCCACATAAACCTAGAGCTTCTTTTTTGAAACCTAGTAGTAGTCACATCGTTACTATGAGCGGTGTTCCAATTTCCTGGTCAAGCGAAGTGAAATACCTTGGTCTATTACTTGATCAAAAATTAAATTTTAAAAATCACATTGAAGGCATTCAAGCCAAATGTAATAAATATATAAAATGTTTATATCCTCTTATAAACAGAAAATCCAAACTTTGTTTGAAGAACAAACTTCTAATATTCAAACAGATTTTTAGACCGGCCATGCTTTATGCTGTGCCAATATGGTCTAGTTGTTGTGCTACTAGGAAAAAATCACTTCAAAGGATTCAGAACAAAGTTCTGAAAATGATTTTGAAGCTGCCACCCTGGTTCAGTACTATTGAATTACATAGAATTTCGAATGTTGAGACTTTAGAACAAATGTCCAACAAAATAATTAATAATTTCAGACAAAAATCGTTGCAATCTTCTATTGCAATGATTAATTCCCTTTATGCTTAGTTAAGATTAATGTTAGTTTGTTTTTAGTTTTAAGATTAGTATGGTTATACTGACACGCAGGAATAAAAACCTGTTTAAAATACTGAACTGCTAAGGCATGAACAATGTAAACAAAATTAGATACATATTTTAACAATTAAGGTTGATACGTTACGGTAGTAGCTGGAGCACCTAGATTAACATGAAATGTAAATATGAATAAATTTGGAACAAATAAAGAGTTAAAAAAAAAAAAAATATCTATTCAATTTCACAACCTGCCGTGCTTCTACGGACCTATCAATACTTTCTTTTCACATCTTTGGTACTAAATAGCAGAAAGTGTTGTCCACCTAGGGTTGTATGTTTCTGAGGGATATTTTCAATTTTAAAACAAGTTAGTCAATGCAAATCTCCTGAGTATTTTCGACATTTCAATACTTATCTATAAAATAAACCTGTAGCTTAAAAAAAGATGGAGTCTCTCACAAACTAAATCAAATTATCGTTATCTATAAAGAAAGAAAAACCTTATCCCCTTCCGGGAGAAATACTCACCGAAACATTTGCTCTGGTTCGTGGCCCGATCGATGAAGACTTTCGAACTTATCACAGTACCGAAGGGCATAAACATCTGCATCAGCTCTCCGTCGCCGAATTCCTGCGGCAGATGGTAGATGAATAGGTTGCAACCCTCTGGGCCCGATATGGAACAGCCTGTGTAGAACATAAGAGCACATTTAGGAGTCTTGTTGTTGACGGTCACATTCATGGTGAAGCTGTATTTATCGTATCGAGTACAAGGAGGAAGGGTTCAATATAAGGACTTTCTCATGCCTGTTGAAAGGTCTTATATTTGTCGGAAGAGCACTGAATAATCGTTGGTCCGAAATCGTTTTTTTAGTAGGCCATTTTTTTGTTGGAAATCAATCAAGATATATCTGTAAAACCAAATGCTGAAGTCTATCGCTAAAAGATCTAAAGCTATCCGAAGAAAACCGAAAACACCAATTTACCAGAAAATAAATATCAAACGACTCAATATCCAGTGAAGGTTATGCTACATAAATAAACATATAAAAACAACACTTATCCAAGGATTGCCCAGCATAATGCGACAACACACGGAGAGCAGTGGCGATACTTTCCATTCCAATGTTTATTCCTATCGGTTTTATTTCCAGTAGTAAAACACAACTGAGCTTTTCGACCATTTTTCCACACCTCCGCACTTCTCTCGGGGTAGGAAGCAAAGCGGAAAAGAGTCCGTCACGTGTGTGCGTAAAAGTGAGCGTGTTCAAAGCCAATATTGGAAACATCAAGATTAACACTCATTTGTGGTAGGCATCTGTGCGTGTGTTGTTCTATTATGCAAGGCATGAAGGTTGACTAAAAAAAATAACACTAAAGACATCTATTGAACACAACAAAAAATCTGCGAGAGACGAATGGAAACAATAGCAACGATAAGGAAAAAAACTGGTCTAAAGTGAACCTAATCTCTTAGATCCAGAGAAAAGAATGATCGCAAAATGCAGAAATAACTCAAAACGCAAGAATAAACGAGACAAGATTGATAGAGACAGACGGAGGAAGCAGGAACATCTGATTTGTTAAGTGTCCGAGCTCGAAGTCAGTCCGACATGTTAAGTTTCTTGTATTTTGGTGGTCGTGGCAATATTGGTGGTTGTAGTAGATAGGGAAGTAGCGCTCTTGGGCGATGCTTACCTTCACGTTGTGCTGGTGCAATGGTGGCAATCGGTTGTGGTATGGCTTGCGGAAATTGTCCATATACGGCTGGGTAGGCTGTTAAATTTACAAATTTACAATCAAAAAACAAATATACATCAACAACACACAGTAAAAGTAGTGAAGAACGAGTAAGATACATATATTCGATAGGAGGAAGGGATTATTCTTGGGTTTCTGATGGCAATAGCAGTGTTAAGCTTAAGCTCGATAGCACTATGTGGATTTGATAAAGATTCTACCAAATTTGCTGCTAAAATACTGATTGTGCTTGGATGTTGAAGGAATTAAACAACGTAAGTTAAAGAGCGTGAAGTAAAACGGAATCTATATAAAAAAAATAAAACTTAGAGATCTCATGAAATGTTGCTCAATATTTTATCCCAAACGCATAAATATTGTTTACGACTTCTTGTTTGGACGTGAGAGACCAGTGTATGCTTACTATCTACGTATCTAAAAATGCTGTTCGGAGCAGATCGGAATGAAACAAAAATGTGTGAAACGTTGAAAGAAATGAAAACAAGAAAATTGGCAACATTTTTACAATCGAGAAAAACAATTTATGGCATCATACGCTTTGGGTGTGAAGACAAAGTAGGCTACCGTTTCGGTTTGTGCTTTGTATAATTTTCAAACTTTACTTTCAATGTTCAGTGATAGCTACAGTTGGGGAAGCATTACTTAGCTGTTAAACAAATTTTTGTTTCAGTGCCGTCAAACACTTATTAAAAGATTTTCGGGAGGACGGAAAAATAGATACGAGGAAAACGTACGTATCAAACGGAGCCATGTGGTCGGGGACAATTTTGGGACTTGTGATACACGTTTCGGTAAGCTAATTAGCTGAAAATTTGGACGTGGGCTGTTTTTTGTGGGTGTGAGTTTCCACCTGGGTCACAGTTTTTTGTTCGTCTTATTGAGGACTGGAGGCGCTGCTGACGACGGAACAGTGGCGCCATTGTTAAGATTTTCTGAATTGATGACTTGGAGTTGAGGGTGGTTATGTTGTTTTGTCATGGGCAGTGACATTAAATGGCAATCGGAGAACAATTCCTGTCTTTATTTTCGTGGAACAGGTGAAGATTGTCTACGTTGATGATATTGTCTGTCGCACTGAGGAGGAGAATCAAGGCATTATTTAGTATCTGAACAAACACTGCACTGTGACGTCGTTGGGTGACATCCGCAAATTTCTTGAAGTTGATGTCAGTCTGACCAATGAGGGTATTTCGGTGAATCTAGCCAGATTTATTCGAAAACTTCTAAGCCGTTTCAGAATGGATGAAGCAAAGCCATCAGAGATTCCATTGGTTCCTGGACATTTGCAAACCATGGAGAAAAGTGACCATCTTCCAGATCTTGATACTGTCGATTCTAGGACGAAAAATGAGGTGTCCATCACAAGCCGATTGGGTGGAAGCAAAGCGGATTATGCGCTACTTGAAGCACACGGTGGACTACGAGCTGGTACTGGCCATCGATGGCCCTTTTCCTTGTACGTAGACGCAGCTTGGGCAGGAGAAGCAAAGGATCTAATTCCTTGGATCTCCTCTTGGTTGAGATCGCTTTAATACTTAACTGGCCGCCATCAGAACCATTAAGAATCGTCAGTTTGATTTTTTGAAAGCACACTTTTAGGAAACTACAAAGTTTGATAGGCAAACGTTAAATCGGAATCTTGCTGCACTGTTGCATGAAGGGTGTATTCTAGGAAAATTACACTCTCAACAATGTTCACCAAAATTTGGCCTCTTATTGGATTCTTTTGAAACTTGTAGTGAATTAAGCTCAACTAATGAAACATTATTTGTGTTTTTCATTTCACTCGACTTGTTTTTGCCATTCAAAATCCTTACGCCTTTCTCTTAACTCCTTCTATTAAGTTTTGAACAACAGCTTTTCCCATCTGTTTGGTCACTTTCATCCGATTTTTTTTAATTCTATCTCATATTTGATCAAAAAGTGCTGTTCTCAAGACAGCCTAACATTTTTTCAATCGGGCGAATAGCTGATGAATTCGCAGGAGTCATGTATTTTGGTACAAAAATCACATTTTTGACCTTGTACCGATCCAACACGTTCCTAACGTAGTGGCATACGGCAAAATCAGACCAAAAAAAAGTAAAAACTTGATGATTTTTAGGGAATAGCTAGAAAACATTCTTGCTTATATATTCACCATTTACAGTTCCAGAAATAAGGAGTGCCCATTTTGCTGCAACCGACATTTTCTTCCTCTGGAATGTCAAACTTGGACTTGGCGACAGTGTATTCCTATCCGGGTAGTTGACGGAAGTCGGTGGATTGGCGAGCAACTGCGTGTTGAGCTTTTGGGCAATGGTGAAATTTTACTTTGTAAGCTTGTATTCCAGACCGTTTCATGATTTTCTAGACAAAACACATCGACTACTTCGCTTTTCTAGCGACATCCCGGATCGTCATGTTTGGTCAGCACTTGAATTCTGCTACGAACTTCGTGGCCATCTTGGAATCAACTAGGCCACATCTGCCACCACGTTATCACAATGCATTATTGGAGGAGATGAATCTTCAACAAGACCCACTGGACGCTAGAATCGATGACGTTGAACTTAATAATGAAAAAGCTTGCTGTTGTTTTTTTTTTCGGAAGCTTTACTGATCCCAACAGCTGCCACGGGAGTTTGAAAAGCGGACTGTGAGTGAAAATAGTGTATCGGAAGTGTTGAGTTCAGTGTGGAGAGCAGTGAAGAAGCAAGTGCTCCGATCGATATCTTTGAAAATGAGATTTCCAGATGGGCCGATGATGATCTAAAGTTGGATGACATACAACATTTTGTAACGCTACTGGATGCTCAAAAAAAGAAGTTCTACTATACATTTAACTTGTCGTGTTTTTTGTTGTTCCATGAAGCACGTAATCAATTATAATGTTTGAAATTGGGAATATCCTTCTTATCAACATGCAACCGTAGGAGTGGACAGCAATTTCTGCTAGAACCAAAGATTTGAAGAGAAAGTATTGATAGGTCCGTAAGAGCACGGTAGGTTGTGAAATTGAATGTATTAGAAGTCAATTGAAGTAGTTGAAATTGAGCGTACGTGTTGGTTGAAGCTCTACTATGTTTTTTCGCTTACTCGAAGCCTTCTTCTAAACGATATGGAGCAAAATTGTTGTGTATGTTTATTCTTTAAATTTTGAAAATAACACACATTATCAACTGATCCAGAAGAACTTAATTGTGCTACAAAATCCGGATCGATCTGGCGCCAATAGCACGTTGGATGAATCGATAAAGGCCAATGAGTTTCGCGAGTTCATGGCTCATTTGGACAAATTTTATCAATTCGTCACACAGTACACAAACGCGATCATCTGAAGGCATCCAAGGCACCACTGCTTGAACTGGCAAAGTATTTCCGTTGGATCGCTTTATCAGAAGCTGCAAGATTGCAGTCATTGCTCCTGGGAATTGTAGTGGCGCAAACCGTGAATGATGGTTGTGCTGGAGTGAAAATATATGTTGATCTTGAGCTTACTATCCTCCAGGGAGTTAAAACTTGACTTGATGCGATGGAGTCCTAAGAAAACTGACATCAGTCGGAAACTATCAGCAAGGATAGTGGATTGTCCGGACATAGACCACCAGTAGACAAGTGATACGCATGGAGTGTTGAGAAGGGAAATGAAAGAATGCTCTGTATTTTATCACATTTTAAGTTTCACACCTGTTTTTTAAGTTTTAATCGAAAATAAAATCCATGTTTCCACAATCTTGGCCAAGACCCTTTTCTGGCAAAAAAGTGCCTCCAGCAAAGTATCCCGAATGCTCAAATATTTTTGTACACGAATAAACGTTGAATCGATCAATCGATTCATAAACTTCATGAAGGATAGACGAGTGCTCCCCAACAAACATCGGTGTTGAATTAAAGCTTGTTCAAACAAATTTGGAGAAGCTATTAAGCAATTCTAGAAGAAACAGCTGAATAGCTTCTCCAAATTTGCTTGAACAAGCTCTAATTCAACACCGATGTTTGTTGGGTCTGTTCTGCTTCTAATGAGATCTTTCTCCGTCAATCCTTCAAATATAACTTCTATAGGGTTGATAAATGGAAAATATGTCGGAATAAATACGAGAATCATGCCAATCGTATCTAATCATGTTTAGATCGCAATGAATCTTTGCTCCATCCATTATCCAGATTGAGTTGAACCCTGGATAGCATTGAACCTGCTTATTATGGAAGACAAAGCTCTTGCAACAGTCAAAGAACTTTGCTCTGGTTAATGTTACCTGAGTCCAGAAGCTGTCCAGCATTCCACCCAAACCCAGAAAGCATTACAGGGATACGCGAGGTTTGCGACAGAGCTCGCCATGATACACCACTTTTTGGCCAATCACTCCTTCCCCTTTCGGACGTAGCATGTTACGACTATCGAAACTGACCTCATAAAAAAACACAAGATTATAAATGTCTCACTTTATCGATATCAGTTCCTTAACGAATGGAATAATTTCGTCATCGCGAATTTGAATCGCTCTGCGTTCAATCGTTTTTAGCGTTAGTCGGAACTCGTGCATTTTAGCACAAACAGAAGACACTGAAAGATATATGGATGTGGAATTGTTGCTAGAGATGGATATGTGGAATTGTTGCTGGAACCGGAGCTTCGCTTCTTTGAGGAACAACATAGGTTCATTCATGTAAAACTGAATGGTAAACTTTTTGTTAATTTGAACGTGTTGCTCACGATGGGACAGTCCATTCCGTTCGTACCTTGAAAACCAAGTGCAAATCGTGGACAAGGATTTCCCATAAATGAAAGCCAGTTGTGTCTTAGAAAATCCGAGGAAATAATATCCATACAATGCGGATTACATCGTATTGACACAAGGCGTGACTGACTGATTTTCTGTTGTAATATTTACCATTTTCTGTAGTTTAAAAATGAAATTAAAACCTTTTAAACATGGAACTTCTTTCAAATAAAGGGTGATACGGTCAAAATTGGTCAAGGGAAAACGCGGTAAACGGGAAATTTTTTTTTTAAAAAAAAAAAATTAATTTTCTTTCAATAATTTATAATACAATAAGAAAAAATTATTCCTTTTCCAAATCCGAATTGCCGGGCCTTACGCTTGACCCCTGCCATCAGATTTTGTACAGCCACCTTGGCCACCTTCTTCGCCGCAGAAAGCCAGTTTGCCTTGAACTGCTGCTCGTCCTTAGCAGTTTTTTTGGTCTTCTTTAGGTTCCGCTTGACAATAGCCCAGTATTTCTCAATTGGGCGGAGCTCTGGCGTATTGGGAGGTTCTTGTCCTTGGGACCACCTGCACGTTGTTGGCGGCGTACCACTCCATGGCCTTTTTACCGTAATGGCAAGATGCCAAATCCGGCCAAAACAGTACGGAACAACCGTGTTTCTTCAGGAAAGGCAGCAGACGTTTATTCAAACACTCTTTCACGTAAATTTCTTGGTTGACAGTCCCGGAAGCAGAAAATGCTGCTTTTCAACCACGGTACAGATGGCTTGCCAAACCAGATATTTCTTGCGACTGACAGTTTCGTGTTGAAAATATCGCTACCTCCAATTGAATTTTCTCTACCTATGGTTTCAAATTCTGCAATACAATAACACATTTTCGATGATAGTTTAGTCGAGAATCAACTTCGGGTCCCGAGTCAGACTTGGGAACTTTGATTTACTGGTGGCGACCTAATATTAAGTTTGACATGTGAAATAATTGTAGTTCCTCATATTTTTGCCAAGAGTGAATGCAAAAAAGCCATGGTGGGGCCATTTTTGTGTTCTAACGACCTTTACCATAACCTAAAGAGATAATAAAATCTTGACAGCTTATTCAAAATAACGTATCTTATTTTTCAAACAAGCTGGTAAACAAAACTTCAAACGTAATTTTCTCGGAACCTTTCGCCATTCTTCGCAAACTAGCACCACCATCATGTCAGAGGAATGTTTGATCTTGTGATGGTGATGCTATTGTGTGCAGTGCAGAGCGTTCCGAGATGCTTACGATTGAATCTGTGTTTACCACTTTATTTAGAAAAGCAGTCGTTCTTAATAAGTTGTTGCGAAATTTCTAAAAAAAGATGAAGATATGATGATGGAGTGAAGATTGAAGAATATGTGGAAGATGTTATTGTTTTAATGTTTTGGGTAGTTGGGAAAAATTTTGATGATGATGATGATGTAATACTACCATCTATTGCAGCAAGGAAACCTTCCATAGCAGTGGAATAATCTGAAAAACGATTTGATCAGGATTCTATTATTGTTTGTGATCATCAAGCTCCTGTATGAAGGGCCAAAAACGTTTGGGCGGGCCCGTAAGCAGAGACACTTACGCGAAACCCGCGAATATAGGGAAGAGAATCTCCTTCCAAAAGCAAGTTCACACTCACAGCACTAGAATCGAGCCCTCGATTGACAGAATAAACCCAATAGATGGGGTCGAAGAGCCCGCCCTCGTTCCACGAAATGTTAACAATAGGGAGGAGGCAGTCCCATGCTCCCTATCCAAATCGTTTTACCTGGGTGCCCTG
The DNA here is from genome assembly GCA_024533555.2 of Aedes koreicus. Lineage (NCBI taxonomy): Eukaryota > Metazoa > Arthropoda > Insecta > Diptera > Culicidae > Aedes > Aedes koreicus. The sequence continues at coordinate 16,908 of JAHHFK020001848.1, forward strand.
ATGGTCCCTCCCTTTCCCCGTTATATGTTATTTAATATATAATATATTTTGTACACAACAAATTAAGATACCATTATAGACAAAAATTCTAATTTATTCAAATTTCAAACTTGAATGGATTGTTACTGAAAAATAAATAAAAGTTAGATATGTATCAATATCCTACTAGTCCTGGGAAAGCTGAAAACAGAATAGATCATTCGAAATATAAAAGATAAAATTTCAATAAAAGATATTATTTTATAAAACATAGTAATATTCGTAATATTTTTCTTTATACTGTTCTAGCAACATTTCAAAGATAGAGTGAACGAAGAGTCCGGTGGGCTAATTTCTCAAAGAAATGGCTTATACCATAATACCACAAACACAACATTAAAATATAATCCTACATTACGTATAAGCACATGCCAGCCTTTTATGAATATAATAGTTGAAGTTTAGAAGTACAATTTTAAATAAAATGGTATGCTGAAATGCTGAGATACAAATTCCGCCTTTGATGCCTGGCATGTTGCTCCCGGCTCTTACATAGTTTTGGAATGCAAAGATGATTCCAAAGCGTGCTGAAATTATTAGTAAAATGAGAATAGAAAATATAGAATATGATTTAAAGGTATAAGATCTTCGGTCGCACCCCCTCACTTCGCTATTGTCAGATTGACAACATTGCCCAGGCTACGCCAACCAGCGTCTCCATGTTTCAGCTGGCAGTCTTTTGTGATCATATGACTCGTGGAGGCGTGAGGTAGGAACTTGTGAGGACGAGAGGTCGGTCGCACCCTCCTTCGAAGTTGTCAACTCACCATTTGAAGCCCCATCAATCGTTTAAAACCTTGTTCCCTAAAACTTCACACCTATTTGGTCCAAACATTGTGGAAAAAAAATTGGAAAAAAATTTCTGGGGGGTTTCAAAGTTGCTCTCCCAAAAAAAAGGGATATAGCCGGTAAAGAGGTGGGATGGATGTTTGGACGGAAGAAATGGGGAGGGGAAAAAGGGAGGAAAAGGCAAAAGCCTGGGTGGGGGGGGGGGTTTTTGGATTTTGAGGGTATTATGAAGAGGGGGTTTTATTTGCCCATTCACCCCCCACGTAGGAAAGGTCAACCTCTGCAGCACGGGAAATATCCACTCTCTTTGCGCCGAAAGTTATGATCTTGTTTTTTTCTCGTCTGTAGTCATTTGTTTTGGTGGCGATCTTTGTCCCTCCCACACCCCCTCAACTACAACGTTATGGCACCGTATGCCCTCGTTTATCATGGTCGACCGAGCCTTGTGTGTATAGCTAGCATATTGTCGCCACTTTCTCTACCCTCCTCCTCCACCCATTTCAGGATAGGATAGCAAAGGTATACTTTTCCATATGTTTCTTTTCCCGACTGAATTGGATTTTTTTTTTCCACTGCCATAATAGCAAAACCGTAGACCGGAGCTGCTTGCCGGTTCTGTTTACGGTTACGAATTTTCCATTTCATTTAACAATACTTTTAGGCAATTGGTTTTTACTGGGTGAATTATGTTTTTGGCAGGCTGCTGCTGTGATGCTCCATTCTTCCCGAGTAGGGATCCGCTTGACTGGATTTCGGCGGTGTCAGCCAAGGATGGTCTTTGCATAGCGAGCGTGTTCGATGACCCAACGGATCTTCCCCGCTGGGAAGGTTTGGCTTGTTAATATCTCGAGTGGATGAAAAGTTATGATTATGAGTGCGACAGATGTTGGCGGTAGGACCTTGGATATTGTCAGCTTTTGAAAGAGTCTGCGATTTGTCACGTCCGAATTTGGAAGATTAATGAGTTCTATCCACGAAACTATGGATAGCTATTATGGTGAGCTTAGAAGAACTTGTATTTTATCTTTAGGAAGTTTCAGCACAAACTGATATCCTTGGACAACATTAATGCCTCGTTTCTCATCGATTAGTTCTAGTGAAAAGATTAAAAAAAAAATTCAAATAAGAGAACTCAAAACTAAAGAAGTCAGTAAGTCGTAGACGAAATAGGCCTGTCTGTCAAAGAATAAGATGTTTTTAGTGGAATTTAATGGAATTTGCTCGCTTTTACATGTGAATCTATGTAAAGCCTGTCCTCTAAAGCTTCGGACATTCGACAATAATGACGTGTTGCAATAATTTCACGATCGCCCATTACAGATTAGTACCGGTGCTGGCCAGGTCCTCGCGGTGTTCGACAGAGAAACGATGATTAGTTTGACAATCGTTTGCCAAGGGAAGGATAGTTGTGTTAGTGAGTTAAGGTTATTTCGAGATCATGGATTCACTGTGGTAAGTGATGCGATCAACGAAAGAGCGTTGACTGTTTGTTACTCAGATTGAAACTAGTGGGGATAGAAAGAGGCAAAGTGACAAATAGCAAGGAAGGGGACGGGCCTCGAATTGAACTCCCGACCTTCTTGACAGTAAGTAGAAAGGTAATCACAGAGCTACCCAGCCGTGTCATGAAGGGTTGCACATTTTATATTAAACGGTAACATATTTGCTTTTGATGTCTTGTGAAATCTTCTACATTTTCAAACTTCAGTTGAATTTAGGAATTATACACAAGGTTGTATACGACAATGCTGATCAACGTTATGTATCATTCCAATTAACATGACATTATTTAAATTTTATACTCGTTTTCAAAACTATATGAAAACTTTCATAAATTGCTTTAAAGATGAGCTTTCAACTTCATCTTCATCCCACAAAAAAAAAGACCTACCTTTGCCAAAACCACAACTAAAAATCGTTCATTCTACCTGACAAGCCGTTTCTGACTGTCATTCATACCCCACATCCAGATTGCATCCAAAACTCAACCAATGAATGAATGAGCTTTGCAAAACTCTGCAACCGAAGAGTCCAGCCAACTATTCACTTGCTGTCCAGTTTTCCGGAAGCCCCAATTTGTACCGTTCCTAATTGCAGCTAGTTAGCAGCCATCTAGTTACCAAGCAACGACTTCCTTCAAGCCCGACCAGCCAGCCAGCTAGTGTCTCCAAAGGTTGACATCATATCTTGGCTCTGTTTTCCGATGTTTTTTTCTCTCTCTGTTTGTTTGTTTATTGCAGGGAAACTCCACCAGCCAGCAGCCAGGCAACCTGCATTGTCACACAGTCCCTAGAGGCAGGTTGGAATATATTTTGCTGCTCCAGAGATGGCCAACCATACCAACGGTTCTTCGGGCTACCACCACTGGGCGAGTCATGTTTCATTAAAAATATAAACTTTCTCACCCGAAAACAAATAACAAAGTTTAATTGCATTTCAGTTGGATTCTGCCACTGCTGCTTCTGGGAGATGAAGAGAAAAAAGTTCAAACTTGTAGGTCACCGGAAGGGGGGTGGTCGTGGGAGGCGGTTGCTGTTGCGAGGTGTGCGTTTGTGCACAGTTTTGTTCCATTCGAGCTGGCTTTTTGCTGTTCTCGCTTGATTTTTTTTCGCAAAAATCTGAGTCAGACCAAGTTGTTTGTATATATATTTTTTTGCTGTTGAACTGTTCTCAGAAACGTAACAATGAGACCTCTCAACGTTCTAACTTTTCCTGTAAATAACAATCTCCTTCCCTTTGAGATCCACCGATTGAGGGTTCGGAAGGGAAGTGAAGCGGGACCGAGCAAAAAGTGCACTCTGGCTTTTTGTCGCATCTTCCTCCGAGAATCTGAGTGAATGTTTATCGTCGTCGAACTGGAGTGCACAAAACAACAAGCCTTTCTCATTTTGCCGACAGTTTTCCTGGAGTATAAATAAAATTGTTGACGACATTTAAATGTACAACATTTTAAATTGTGTTAAAAACAAGCACTTCGGATTAGTTTTCCGATTTCCGTACCAGAGCCATGCCCCCTTTTCCCATGGGACAAAAGCCAAAAACAGATTTTCTGTCATTTTCGGTGAATTTCAATGAGGTGGAAGTAAATTAAATGTGATTTCTCGTATCACCGCTCAGCAGGTGGGTGGAAGGACGGAGGGAATACCACTCAAGTGCGGTGTTGGCAAAAGTTAGTCTTGGCTTTTGGGAGGATTGTACGCTAAATCCTTGCACACTTTCTCTCCCAGATGAATATCCAGAAGATTACGAGAAAGCCGTGCGCCGAAATGTTGCAAAAATTGATGAAGGAATTGCTAATAGAATTAAATGTTTGCACTCTTCAGGCCTGCTCTGTGCTGGGTGGGAAAATTTACAAGGATAAACAAATTTGCAGTGACTACTCCGGCATTAGAACTTCCAACGGAATCGGAACCGTCAGGCGAAACAGCCCAAGAGAAGAGAGATGAAAGGAAAGTTAAATTTATTCATCAGCGTACTTCCGAAGTTTCGTTAGCAAATTTGTTTTCTCAGACAAGAAGAAGCCGGAGAAGCGAATCTGGACAGGCGAATCAATGTGATGTAATTGAAATATTAATTATATTTATATGCAAACACACAGCACAAAAGATAAAGCTCATAAAATCGATCAGCTGATGAGGATCGGTAGACGAAACTCAATTGAGAAATTTCCGTCCGCCTTGGCTGTTGGGCGGACCGCCGGTGGGGGTGTTTGGAGCTGAAATTTGTCGAAATGAGTCTGAGCACGTTGCTGGATTGCATTGGGGTATTATAATACTGATATTTATTTTCCGGTTCACACCACCACCCTTCCAAAATGCACCCAAACTGTGCTCATCGTTGTCAGTACTCCCAACAGACTCACAGAATATTCTCCCTCGTCTAACACGGTAAATATTTGCATAGGAAAAGCATACATTGCATAAATTTTCATTTTGTTGTAATACCAAACATTCAATTTCTATTTTAATATATAAAATTCGTTCTCATCATGCATGGTCATGTGTTCGGGAGAGATTGGAACTGCAACTGGCAGATGAGAGTAAAAGAGAGAGAACTAGATGGAAGAATCCGACATATTTGAACTCTTCGAAGAACTCAACTCGTTTGTATCTATTTCACGTCCGATCGACAGGAACTACATGCCACCGTGCCGTTGTCGGTGGGTGAAGGAGGTGGGGCTGGGAAGTCTATTCCGGTATCACTACGTACAGTCATCGCCATATTTAAGTGTCTAACGTTGGAAATTTTGGAAATATTTCAATATGTCTTGAAGTCAAGCATCAAACTTACAGTTGGTAAGCGATAAAGGGAAATTTCAATGGACTCTTCTACTTCTCAGTAGACTCAACAGTTTAACAGAAGTTTCAATTAAGAAATTTTAAATTTTAGTTTTATCCATATTTAGATAAGATCTTTGAAGGAATTTTAAAATTAAACTTATGTTTGAGCAACTGTTAATTATTAACCGATTTTTTTCCATAGAGAAAGAGCGTAGCATTGCCATTAAACATAGAACGGCGATAAGGCACTTTAATATGTTGATGACTGTACATCATATATCAGTAGGAAGCAAGAGCACATTGAGCTTTGGCATAACATTGTATGCAGGTAAAGCGGTGCTGTCATCCGATGTTATTTTTAAATTTTTAATGCATGACTGATGTTTTAATGACGAAACTCGTACAACAGGGAATTTGTTTTTTACTTTTACTAGGAGAAGGCGTGAATGAATGATTGCTTTTTTACTTTACCTTTGCTTTGCTGTAATCATTTTATCATGGCTCATAATTCAAAAGACAAAATTTTATTACGTGTGATGTTTGGTATAGATGATTTATGGAAAGGTTGAACTAATTTATCAAAAGAAGGATCGAAGCAACCCGTGCTGCGAAACTGACGTGTTTTTCTTTTGCTGCGTCGTTTTACAAAATCGAACATTCCAACATTTGATCATATATGTGAAAAATATTAAGTATAACGTTAAACTATATAGCTATCGGACAGCCATACTATACAATCCTATTATACAGCGAGTCCTACGCTAATGTGTGATTGTTGCAAAATGTTTCTATTTTTTATCCAAGTCCATACAGTACGCCAAAAAAGTTTATCCACTCCCCTACCAATTTACATTTTTTTTTTGTTTTTTTGGTGAAAATTAGTCTAGTTTAATGAGTGTTCCTCCGTGATTTATCAATTTATTTTTATTTATCACATCGCCATTGAAAATACGGCGTTTATATCTTTCCTTGAGATTTAATGTGATGAATTATGAAAAAGGGTAAAAAAATACGCAAAAAAAGTTTATCCACCCCCAAACGGATACTACGATTTAAGTGTGTTTTACAGAGTTTTTGTGTGTATTCAGGCACAGTTTTTGTGTGTATATTTTCTCGAATGTAAACATTGAGTCTAGCTGTCATTTAGTGCTCTTGAAGTTTTTGTGCTCAAAATTGGAAGTTATTTGTTGCAAAATGCCCAAAAACGTGATCAGCATCCGAAATTTGATTATTGAACACCACAAAACTGGCAAAAGCTACAGTGATATTGCCGATATTGTCCAGCTTCACAAAGATACGGTCGCTAGGATTGTGCAGATGTACAAAAAGCGTGGTTCTATCCCACCAGCTAAGCGATCGGGGCGTCCTTCAAAGACCACTGGCCGAATTGACAGAACTTTTATGAAGAATCCGGAGCTGGATCGGGGACCAACGTTTGCATTAAAAATATGGACTTTTTTCGGTGGTGATAAAAAAAAGCTGGGGGCGTCCCCGGCGTAGTGGTTAACATCCATACCTCTCACGCCAAAGTCACGAGTTCGTATCTCACCTCCGAACAAGTTACGAAAATACCCAAAAAGGGAATTTGAATTACTACGACGGGAGATGAACCAGCCCAAGGCTGAATATCTCAATAATCAAGACAAAAAAAAAACTAAGATAGATAATTGCTTTTGGTAAATTTCCCATGGAAGGTTCTTATTTAAGCTTACTTGCAAAAAAATCTACGCCCTTGCGAGCGGCTTTCCGGCAGTTAACCGAAACATTCGCCATGGCAGACGAAAATATGCGTGTAGGCATGTTTTTGAGTTCTTTCTTTGTTTTATTTATCAATTCCTCCTCAGTTTTCACGACAAAATTGTTGGACTAGATCTTACGCTTCAGGTTGGCCCGGAAATTCTCGATGGGACGCAGCTGGGGGACGTTCGCCGACTTGGGTACCACATCGATATTCAGCCGCTCCATCTCCTCGAACGATCGCTTCGAGTAGTGGGCCGGCGCCAGATCCGGCCAGAAATCCACGTCTTCGCCCTTATGGTATTTCTTGATGAACGACGCGACTTCCGGCAGGCATTTCGTACTATAAATTTCCCCGTTCACGGCCAGTCCGGATCGAAAGAAGAGCGGCTTTGACATCCCCTTCTCGCTGATTGTCAGCCACAGCAGCACCTTCTTGCGGAACTTGGTGTGCGAAATGAACTTCACCTCGGAGCTCACTTCCTTCGTGGGGGAAGTAAAATAAGAAGTGCCCTGCCAGTCGTTGCCATCCAGGGTGAGATAGGTCTCGTCGTCCATCACCACCGCCACGTCGCGATTCGCCGGGAAAATCGAGTTGACCATCTTATTCAGCCGCTGTCGCTGCGTCATTGCCTGCCGCTCCGAAACCAGTGGACGTGACTTCCGCTTCCTGACATTTATGTTAATGTTCGCCATACTTTTTTACTGTTTGACCGGTTCGACCTCCCGGCCAAGCGCACGCAGCGATGTAGCCAATTTTCCCTCGGTCTTCCTCTTCAGCATCCTTTGGAGCTTCTTGTCACTCAGGGTCGTCGGCCGTCCGGAACCGGGCTTTCTTTCAATGCTCTGATTGTTGTCTAATAATGCCAAAATGTTGTAGATGCCGGGACGGGCGTATCCGGCGTCCACAAAGTGCCGCACGATATCCGTTTTCGACGTAGCAGGGTGCTATTCTCCGAACACGGACACTTCTGAACGGAGTTGCTTCACTGTTTTTGCCATCACGGCTAGAGTTCGACTGATAGAGCTGTCAAATTTTGTCTGCTGACTCATGGGTTGCTATGATTGATGCTGCATGGGTAGTTTTGTCAGTGCGGGTGAAGGTGAACCCATGAAAAATAGGCATATTTTGTCCATTTGTTATCAGCTCCGAACATTGCGAAACAGATTGAAAGCGAGTTTTCCATTCAACTGACATCACAATCCGTACGAAATCGTCGTCATAAGAAAGGACTTAAGGGCAAAGTAACACTTATGAAGCCATAGTTGTCCGCCAAAAATATATATAAAAAAAAAAGAAAAAAAGATTCATGTGGGCTCAGGACTACATTTCATGGACCAGTGATGACTGGAATAAGGAGATTTGGTCAGACGAGACGAAAATTATGCTATTTGGGTTTGATGGTATCACAAGAAAATGGCGGCGATCCGGTGAATGTTTGAAAAGTAGTGTTTGCGGCCTACAGTCAAGCATGGCGGTGGTGAGTTACTTTACCAACATTGAGTTTTCAACCAACTGAGCATGACTTTGATTTTTTTTTCTTCAGGTGGAGTCATGGTGTGGGGATCTATGGCTATATCCGGCGTTGGAGAACTTGAGCTCATTTATGGAATCATGACCGAGGAGGTTTATTTGGACATTTTGAAGCGAAAGCTACCAGCGTCTGCACAAAAGCTAAAGTTGGGGTGCAGATATACGTTCCAACAAGACGGAGATCCTAAGCACACTTCAAAACTGGTTTTGCAGTGGTTCAAGGAAAAGCGTATCAAGGTTATGGAGTGACAAGCACAGTCTCCCAATCTTAATCCGGTCGAACATCTCTGGTCAATTTTGAAAATGTAAAGAGGGGCAAAAACCAGCAAGACCCAGCAAATGCGGCAAGTAATCTCAACTGAATGGGACAAAATCAACACGAAAACAACTGCTAAGCTTATTGAGTCGATGCCACGACGATGCCGAGCAGTTATTGAAGCCAAAGGTGGTCACACGAAGTACTTTAACTATGTGAGCCAGAGGGGTTGATATACTTTTTTTTGCGTTTTATTTTATTTTTTTTAACATCATGTCTCAAATGCAAGAGAATTGAAGATCGCATCAAACCGTGCTTTGAACCGGACGTGTTTTGTTTTTGCTGTGTCGGTTTCGCGAAAAAAAAAATAAACAATAATTCGTAGTTCAACATTAACAAACAGTGAAATCATAAAATCTCCGCGTGCTTTGTGTAAGAAGTAGTGAATATAATCGATTCCCTCCCAAAATGTGTGATGGGAATTTCTCCGTTTTTTTGTTTTTTTTTTTTTGTGCTTCGATCCCGCACCCGGAGGAACAGTTGCATCAGCTAAGTTTTGTTTGTTAGTGCTAGTACTGTGCCAACCGGACATAAATGAATAGGTAAGAGTGTCTCTCCGCATTGTCACGAGTGAATTAATGATTATTAGCAGTTTGCAAGTTTGTCACAGAATCGCCCCATAGCGGGCTATTTTGATGATTGGCAGTGAAATAAAAAAAGAAAAGAAAACCAGAGCAATGTACAAAACGGCCATTTGCTGGTCAGAAACAACAAACGAAGACAACGCGCATGCACGCGTGAGACCCTGGCGGACCATTTAAGATGCACGCAACAAGTGGTGTACCGAGTTAAGGTATGCTGATTGCACTTCAAACGGGCGGTTTAGCAACGTTAATTTTTGCGCCTATTATGTCGCGAGTGCATGAAATTAAATACGAATCAAACTGGAAAATTTTAATTTTTACGAATGAACAATCTAGAGTGATATTGGAAGCGGCCATTGGTGAGATCAAGGTGATTATAAATATATAGAAAAAAAATCCATTTATTAAACAATATAAAATACGTGTCGGGTTTGGAAATTTTACTTTTCCAAATGTGGAAGTGTGTTGCAGTACCCTTATCCCAATGATATCGGTAATGTTAACTTGCGGGGCTTATTGTATGTGAAAGTAACCTCGGAATGGGCGTGATCCTCCAGACATTCTGAAATTGGTAGCTGGATCTGCAGTAGAGCTACCACTTTCTAGCTCCCTATTTAAAGCTGGTTTTAATGGTCACTTAAAGGATTGTTGCAAACAGATTTCTTCCATTCTTAGATCACACACATACACATAAACACACACACACACACACACACACACACACACACACACACACACACACACACACACACACACACACACACACACACACACACACACACACACACACACACACACACACACACACACACACACACACACACACACATGTCTCAAATGTAAGAGAATTTGTTTTTATTTTGAACTCGCATGAATTGGCTTTGTTTTTGCGTAAATACTAATAAATTGAACAACAATTTAACCGTGTTTTAATTTTCTGATTGTTTTTTTTTGGAAGAAATCTTGTTTCTTACTGGTGTGGATACACTTTTTTGCATGTTGTAAGTCTTTACTACAAAACATATCTTCATTGATTGCCTGTGAGACGGAAGTGACTGTGCGAAGATCGTTTAAAGCGAATCCGGTGTCCCGTAGTGTGTGTTAACGCTTGTTTCGGTGATGTGGCACTACGCTTTTAGGCTACCATTCGCAAAGCTGTGTTGGAACAGAACAACCGTTCCAGGATCAAGTCACTGGATTTCCATATGGCTATCACACACATTCCTGTGCATTCATTCCAGGACTTTTCATCAGTATCATTACTGCTGATTTTCTTTTGAAATCTTTTATAAGTATTCCATTTTCAGAATATGGTACCGGAGATCTAGATTTCGTGGAAACGGAAAATTGTGGGCATCTTCGTAACAGAAAATTTTGAGAAATTGGTTGAGTTCTTGAATTCAAAACTGCTAAAAGATTTCAAATCGGTTCGGTTTTTCCATAGTAATTTAATTTCGTGGGTACAAATGCCGGCCTCTTAAAGGTGTTTTTTGTTGTTGTTGGACACACAACGGTTAAATATCCAGAGCATTCTGAGAACCCTGCTTGCATGACATAACGGCCTGGGTTTTTTGCTCCATGCTTCGCCCCAGGCACACTTATCTTTTCTGCTGAGTAGTACACGGAACATTGCTCCAGAACACCATCTCACTAATTATTTAGTATCTTAGTATGCCGTTCCATTCCCGAAACACAGATAGCAAGCATTTCCGTATGTACTAAAACCAAATTGCAAGGAGGACTAGAAAAAAGGTTTGGCTTTCCCATTGTAATTCTCAAAGAAACGTCAAAGGGTCAGTGCAGTTCGAGCCTACAACCTTACTTTTTTTTTGCTGGTCCAATGTCTCTTCAAGACTGCACCTGCGCTACAATGTTTGCTAACTCGGTTTACGGCTGCTTGTCTCCACATTCTCGAGCGTTCTACATTTCCTAGGTGTAGACCATTTTACTCCATTTGGTCCAACCACCTAGTTTGCTGTGCTTCCCTGCGTCGTGTACCGGCCGAATTCGAGGAAAACACATTTTTGGCGGGATTGTTGTCTGGCATCCTTTCAACGTGTTCCGAGCATTGAACCCTTCCAGCTTTAGCGACTTTCTGGATACTGTGTTTGACATAGAGTTGCGCCAGCTCGTGGTTCATTCTTCTCCTCCATACGCCGTTTTCACATACACGGCCAACCATCGCCCTAAGCACACGTCGTTCGAAAACTTCGTTTCGTGCCCGTAGAGAGCTAGCGGCCTTATCAGCGTCTTGTACATGGTACAATTTCAATCGAGGGTGAAGTTCACCAGATCTTAGGTTCTTGTGGACTCCATAGTGAGCACGACTTCCAGCTATTATGCGTCTTCAAAATCTGCTGCAGTTGTTATTCGACGTGACCAATGATCCTCAGTACACAAGCACGTCTACCACCTCGAGTTCATCTCCGTCGATAATCACACTGCTAGCAGATACTTAGTCTTCCGCGTATAAATTCTGAGCCTAGTGTAATGTCTACGTTGTCAGCGAAGCAAATTAATTTACTGATTTATTGAAAATCTTGCCCCGCAAGATTTCATAACACCTCCTACCACAATGTTGAACAGGAGGCAGGAAAACCAATCGCCGTGCTGAAGTTCTTTACGTAACGAATCAGATAACGCACCCGATATCTTCACTTAGTACTGTACACCATCCATCGTAGCCTTGATCAGTCTACACGGAAACAAATCCGTTTCTGTTTTTCTGAATATAAAATCATGAAACTTATCTTACCTTATTTTATGAATTCATGTCTCTTATTCCTGGTTTCAGGAATGAAATGACAGATGCGAGTCATGAACTTTGGAGGAGTTGTTTTGCCTCTAATCTAAAGTTGTGTAATCATCTATTCAAGAATTACAATAGTGTAAAAAGTACATCCACCAGGTCCTATCATCGCTCTTCACATCAACACCAGGTTCGAATCCCGACGGTGGATTTATTTGTTGTTGTTTACAATTGGAGTCGATAAAGTAGATTTGCCAGATTCATGAATAATGTTTTCAGTATCAGGAATTCAGCTCATGGTTTTAACCCGATCTAATAATGATTTCATTGCGGTGGAAAAATAGTTCATGATTTCATGAATATTTCTCTATAAATGGTGTATATTCATAACACAAAAACATAACATATGCATGATATCATGACCTGTTTTTCTCATTTTGAAGAACAAATTATTTCCCGTGTAGTGAGTTTCCCGAGAAAACCGTTCTCGTCCATAATGTTCATAGCTCTTCACGATCAATTGTATCATATGCGGCCTTGAAATCGATGAATAGATGGTCCGTAGGAACTTGATATTCACGACAATTTAGGAGAATCTGACGCAATGTAAAGATTTGGTCTGTTGTCGATCACCCGTCCTCTAAATCGGCTTGATAACTTCCCAAAAATCTACTTGCTAGCGGTGAAAGACGGCGGAAGATGGTCTGGGTAAAGACTTTGAAGGGCGCGATAATAGGTTAATAGTGATCGCTTGGTAGTTCTCACATTCCATCTTGTCGCCCTTCTTGTATATTGGGAATATAGCTCCCTCTTTTCACTTCTCTGCTAGTTGTTGTGTATCTGAGATCCTGACTATCTGTCGCTGCAGACAATTTTCCAACTTTTCCGGGCCCATTTTTATAAGTTCTGCTCTGAGACCATCCTTCCCAGCTGCCTTTTTGTTCTTAAGCTATTTGATGAGTTTGCTGTCTTCCATTTTGTTTTTATCGCTCCACATTTTAACGGGTTTCTTGCAGCTGCATCAGGCAGCGTAGGCAGCATTCTTCTCGTCTAAACCCGTCTGATACTCCTCATAGAAGTTTTTCAGTCGATTTCTACCAATGACAACTTCTGCTGCATTGTTAATGGCTGCTTTGACACTACTCCAGCAGATCTCAAGAGGGGCTTTGATCAGCTCTCCCTCATCTGGCAACGCTGCTTCTAGGCTTTAGGCGTAATTAGTTGTGATGTCGGGTAGCTTCAGTTGTTCCAGATTGTACCGTGGCAGGCGTCAGTACCGAATCTTGTTTACAATGGAAAGTTCACAACCTATTGAGCTTAAATTGAAGGAGAAGTGTCAGAATTTGATTTGAAATCGATTGAATGAGGTGAAGCTGAGTCGATACGAACGTAATATACACCGTACTACGGAGTGGAGGATGATAGTACTGAAGGTTTTCAAGTTTCCAAGGAAGGTGAGACGGCCCCGGTTGGATTCTCAACGTAACGATTCAGATGTCCCGGACATAAACGGTAGTGTGCTGTAAAGATGTCTGGATGATAGTCTACAAAATCCAGGATATTCACTACAATTCGCTTGGAAAAGATTATCTTCAACAGGATAAAAAAAATGTGAGAATGGATTTTTCGGAAAATCAAGTCAGCTTTTCGAACGAGAGATCTATTCCGGATGCAATTCTAAGAGACCCAGAATACCTTCAGGTTGTTAATTAGCTGATTCCAGAACCTCTTATCAGACTTGGAACAGCGATTGATCAGAATCTCGGCTGGAGTTCTCCAGAGCTCTATCTTTGGACCAACTCTCTGGAACGGGATGTACAGTAACAAGCTGATGCTGGAACTGCGTCAACTACGCAACCCAAACATTTTCAAGAATTATTAACATCATTTCATTGCAAAAACACTCATATTCTCGAACACCGCCTTTGCATTGTATGCACTTGTATTGCTGGGAAAATCCAAACGCATTTGCTCCATGTGCATGCACATGACAGGAATATGCAACCGTTTGCGTCCCGAATGTCAAAAATGTCTTTCAAGCATAGCATTCAGCCTCTTCTACATTGAAACTACTAGCTGCTGCAGCTACACGAATGTGCATTTCAAACCCCCTCTTGAAAATGAATCCAACTGAATTTTCCACGCGTTCACATATCTTCCACGATCCTTCACTTTCACACCATCCGACGGCTTCTGGGGCAGCAGCAGTCGCCACCGACATATTACAGAAATGTTGTACATGAATTTATGGCACTTGGTTGGACTCTGCGGGGACGTTTTTGAAAATTTGGCTCAGTGGAAAATCGCTTTCCTGGAATCCCTCGACCTGGCTTCTGACTGGTAGGACGAACAACAATCGGGCACACTGTATTTGTCAAGGGCAAATATTGGACGTCATCCGTCCGGCTGATTCTGACTCCATACAGTCCATTTCAGGAAGGTTTGGCATTTAACCATTTGTATGCGGTGGGTGGTGATTGTCTGATGACTGCTGACCAGTCAAACAACCCCAGCTCCTCTCATTTTTTCCAACCCCGCTCAGTAGCCGTCGTCCGTTGAAAGGGGAAAATTTCTGTTTGATGTAATCGAAGTCAAATTGTTCGATGTAATCGAGTGGTAAAACTTTGCTGTAAATGGATTCATTGGACAAATGAGTTTTTGAGCCACGGGAAAATGGGAAAAACTTGTGCGAGGGATTAAGTTTCCTGTGGTATGTGTGTAGTAAGGCTTGATTGAATTCGTTCAACTTGTTGTGGAATTCATGAATATTTCTCTGTTCGTAATTAAGTTCAAGTTAGCACTACTTACTCAAACCATAACTTGATTGGATATTGGGTTTCGACACTTAATACTTGCATGTTTTTAACGATTCATAAATGATCCCTTCCCTAAACCACCCCGGTTCGAGGCACAGGAGAAGGACAAAAGTCATAACAATCAAAAGTGTACTCCCTCTTACGTAGCGAGGTCGAAGTATGATGCCATTCATTGCCGTTTTCGATTGTCTTTTCCAGAGAAATAAAGTTAAAATAATACTAAAGCGAAATATCGAAAGTAATTAAGAAAGGAACGTGATGATTTCCGAGCTCAATTCGTTACTATCGATCAGCGTTGTTGCGAGTGGGAGTGGGAGGTTGAATAAAACAAGGGGTGGTCCGTATTCTGGGACAGTTGAATGCACGCTTTATCTGGCTATCTATTCGCTTGTGTGTGTTTTTTTATTTCGTTCATTCGAAGTAGTCGTCGTCGTCGGGTGGAATGCGATAGGTGGTTTGAAAAATGGAACCTTTTAGACAGTAATTAAAAACGGAAAGTAATTGGAAACGAATAATGCTTCTTCTTCAGTTTGCCGTTTGTGTTTAATTTTTTCATAACATGGGAGAAACCACACCGATATTGAATTAGAGCGAAAGACAGATAGAGCATGGAACAACAAAAAAACAAATTGAAATAGAGCGATTAACAAAAAAAGAGAACGTTCGTTCCGATGGCTGGTCTGCTGGTTTCATTGAAGAAAACTCACAGAAATATCTATACGTATAGTGATAAAGAGAGCAATAATAAACATCGACACATAAACAATGAACGACCGGACGACGACGCGTAACAGAAAGATAATAAAATATATAGGTATATATATGTATATATGTATAGAACGAGGAAAACACAGTTCTATTGCAGCTATATAAAATATATTTATATATATATATGAGTAAAAAAAAAATTGGGTGCAACAGACTAGTACTAGCTAATCTAATGGAAGGGAAGTTTGCACTTACCGACACCTGGATAGGGTTGAATGCCGGGATACGCCGCGTGCGGTAGGGCAGCGTCCCCATTTGGAAGTCCTTGGGCCGGTATCGACAGGTGGAGCGCATCTACGTAAATGGCTAAATCAATACATTACTGTGATTTTAGCGGATCGAATAAACATTTCGAGAAGTCCACCGTAATGAACGACCGATAACTACTTACGCCCTGGGTAGGTTTGAGGGATTCCGTTCGTGTAAACCGCTTCGGAGCCGGCCGGTTGCCCGTTCGGCGTTTGTGCTGCCATGTTGAAGGTCGGCATCGTCGGCGATGGTAGCGATGGGATGGCACCGTTCACGGGTTGTCCTGAACCTGTCGGATTGATGAAGAAGGTGCGGATGAGTTTAAAGTGCATTTGGCGATTAGTGATTCCCAGTAAACACATGATCGCATATTATAGCGAATATGAGTACAAACTGGATTCCTTAGGCGTTCAGTTCACATGGATTTTAATGGACGATTGCGCGTTTACTTTGTGCTTATATTTCCTTTTTTGTACGATTTTGGGTTAACCATACTGCATCAATATCTGGACGTATCATTTTTAATTAATAAGTATGCCACTTTTTCAACATTTAAATCATGCGTAACGGTTGGAAATGGTGAAATGCGCTGAAGTTTAATTTTTTGTGCCGATTATTGCTGTGATAATCAACTCAGAAAATTTTCCGTATTTATGCACAAAGTGTCCAGATATTTATGTAGCAGGGTACTGCGTTGGCTTTTGATATAAGATTCCTAGTTTATGCTCCAAAGTGGGTGGTCAAAATGTGCTTTGCTCAAAGATGATAAAGAATATTTTTTCAACGGCCAAATTTTTAATTTTTTTTTCTGATTTTTCGTTGTAAAGGTATTGTTTGCTATATTAATTTTGTTTTTGGTTGTCAGTTCAAAGAAAACCGTAGGGAAGTTCGGACAATTAAGAGGAAAACAGTGAATCCGAAAACAAAAATATCCAACCAGGAGTAAAATGTATGAAAAATTTATGAGACATAAGAATTTTCGGCATCTCCAACCATATAGAATTGAACGGTGAAGTGACACTCAAGAATAAATCTTGAACTACAAGTCTGGCTGAATGGAGTTTGGGAATAATCGGCCTAGCCAAGCTCATTCATGGCACAACAAGTCCAATATTTCTAGCATCCGTATTGCATTCAATGTGCACATTGGCAATTGGCTGTGGTGGAGATTTTATCCTTCAGATCTGCTAGTTTTGACGTAGGACTTCGTCTGTGTTTTCAATGCTGGGCTAGACGTTGCGAGTGCAGGAAGTAAGAGCGTCACGAAATATGGTTAGATTTTGAACGTTAACTGCTCAGTCATTTCACGATCGATTTCCAAAAATATAATAACAATTGATCGGAACATTCACTACGCATTGATTCTATTGATTTTAAACATATAGCTATTGAAAAAGTAAAACATGTAAAGCCCCGTCAAACAAGAATCAACCAATCACGTGCATTTAAACGGTTGTTTCCCAACACGGACGGCAGAGTCATAGACTAGCCGGATTGGGTGTGTATGTGTGTATATTAAACGATTGTGTTGTATTGTCGTCGTATAGGGCATAAAAAGAGAGGAGCGACACACGTTATCCTACTACGTCTGACGGAAATTTCAATTCGATGTGTTCCATCGCAGACGACCAACAATTTTCCAGCACAACATAATTAAAGAGTCTGTATTAGGAAAGAGGCGACATCTCATCCATTTGACAGGTCTCCTGCTCGATTGGAATGACTTTTTGCTAGGCTTTAGCAGATCATCGCTTGTTCCAATCGATCAATGTTGCCTCTTTTCTAATACAGGCTCTTTAAAAATAATCACTTTCATAACACATTGCTACGCAGTCGACCAACCCCTTTGGGCTGTCCCTTTTAGTTTTGATACACGGTCATAAGTCTTCATCGCCAAAATGGTTTTACATTAATTGGAAGTGAGCCGGAAGTGACTGTGCGAAGAGCGGTTCTAGCGAACCTGGTGTTTCTTATGTGTGTGTGTGTGTGTGTGTGTGTGTGTGTGTGTGTGTGTGTGTGTGTGTGTGTGTGTGTGTGTGTGTGTGTGTGTGTGTGTGTGTGTGTGTGTGTGTGTGTGTGTGTGTGTGTGTGTGTGTGTGTTAACGGTTGTTTAGGTTAGGTGGCACTACGCCACCATGCGACCTTTCGAGAAGCTGTGTTGGGGCGGAACTGCATTGGAATCCAAACCAAGTGCGACGATGGCATTCCACCTGAGGAAACCAATTATGGTGGCGTCAATCTGGAACCTAAAGATTTTTGTAGCAAGGTGATTTTCGACATCCTAGAAATTCGCTACGTCTTTCGTTACATTTCAGCGGTTGTGATTTTTATTTCAGGTTAGTTCTTTTGATTATGTCATCCTGTTGATCAAATTCAATTTGTTGCCACCGAAGAAAAACCGGGATGGTTCATTTTGGTCAGGTTCTGTGCGTTGTCTGAGGCTGTAATCGCTCAATGATGCATTAAAGTGCAGTTATGCTCCGAAACTACGTGTAGCTCGCATTGCTAGGACAAGAATTTTTGACCATGCCTCTTTCATCAGAGGGAAAAAATATTTTCAGATATTATTCTCTTTTCAGAGAGCAAGTAATGGCGCTATAACCGTAAACCGTATGGAGCTAGAAATATATTTAATGCTTCAGTCTCAACGGTTTGAAGAGCAATGAAGCATCACGTTATGTTCTTAGGCTGGATGCTCCCAACGAACATTTTTTAAATAAACTTTTGGTCTTCTATTAATTGTTCTATTAATTTCCCTTTTCCTTTGATATCTACCGAAGGTTACTCCCTATATTCAATGCTTGCATGGGCGTGGCCAGGTGAGCGATCGAGGAGAGCCTTCGTGGAGATAATTGCGTAAACGAACGAGTGTCTGGGAGTAACTTCAACTGAATTTCAACATCTGTGCTACTAGGGATGTCCTATCATGTGGCATCACATGGAATTCCAAAGTCGTTTGAAGTGAGGTGAATGTAAAAAAAAATCTTTTGTAATGCTAGCAAATATCACACTTTCTCACTCTGATATGGCCCGTTCAGCATGTCAATAGTGCTGGAAGATTTTTACAATGCTGCTGCCGTAGATTTTGTAATTAGACGTTGGAACACCAAAACTAATCATCTTATCATGGACCTTCGAATGGAGCACAGTTTTTCCGTTTGTTTTAGGGAGCGGTCATAAATCGTGTTTTCGGTGATATTGACCAGCAATACCACCAGAGTCAACATAAATGAACGAAAAAATAATAAGAAAGATTAGTGATTTCCATTCAATTCCAACTACCTTTGTTGCTTATCTAATACTCGACTCAAATGTTCACGACACTGAAGAAGTATGCACATTGTAGATGAAATACGCGTACCTGTCAAGATAAGCAATAAAGGTAGTTGGAATTAAATGGAAATTACTAATCTTTCTTCTCATTTTATAGTTAGAGGTATTTCACTAAAAAAATCACACTCACCAGGATTCAACAGAAATAAGTTTGTTATGTGTAAAACAAGACAGTTGCCAGAGTTTATTCACGATTGTTTTAAACTTTTTCAATTGGGTTATTTGTCTTAGTAGCTGCTCTGTTCTGATATCATGATATTACTCAAAATAGATGGTTTTGTTTTGTTTTTCCATTCAATGGTAATTGCATATTAATGTAAGAAAAAAAAATATACGTCTAGATTCCAACTGTAATCAAATGACATATTTGAACTAACATTTTTGGATTGCAGTGTAATTGATTGTTTAAAACCGTATGTTCGAAAATATCGAAATGTTACCTAGATTCTCACGAATTGAACAAACACTAAGAATTAAAAGGCCATTTAGAATCGATAGGGGGCAGCCTTATTTGAAAGTATTTGTAGCTTAAACATTCAAAGATTCATTCTTAAGACCTATAATGAACTTGTTATCGTTGGTGTTGGCACCTAAGAACGATAAAATACTTTTTAAAGTATGCATGAATTATAGTAAAGTTTGTTTTCTTCAGTTACAAATATATCTTTTCTCTCACGCACACTTCTGAAATTAATATACTGAAAGCCACTTCTTAACATACTGGAATTGCAAGAAATAGAAGTTTTCTAAACCTCCATGAACCTCACTAATTTTATCCCCACGCTAGAAATATTAATAACGCATAGATCGAAGCTTATTTGAAAAATGTCGAAGCCTGTTTGAAGCTTATTTGAAAAATAAGCTTTCCAAGCTTATTTGAAAAATGTCGAACACCATCACTTGTATCTCGCACATATATAAACTTTCAAACAAACCCGTCCACAGAAACGAATCCCTAGCAGCAAACTTGTGGTAAGTCGGTTGAAGTTACTTCAATGAGACTCAATTAAGTGACAATCAAGTTTTACCAATTTCAACGGTTTTGTGTAGTTAGGGATGTTTTGCGATTTAAAAAAATATTGAAAACCATAGAACAATGATTTTTTTTTATTTAAAACCTATGGTAACATCACGGTGCATCGCTTAGAATTGATTAAAGTTATGTAAATCATGATTGAGACGTTTAGAACAGATCACAGAGATATATCTCACTGGTTAACATAAAACTCTCATTTAACAGTCGATACGGTGATTCCACCACCTCTTTTTTATGTGTTTACCGTCATCTGTTTAGTTTATCATCCAGCACAATGTGCTCAACAGATGGTGGCAGTGTTTTCTCAATAATTTTCACACTACGAAATGTTGACTGTACTTTACCCATTAATGTGTGATTAGAGTGTTTTAAAATCTCGAAATGATTCAACCAGGAAAATGTTTTAAATCGAACTGAATTAGGTCAGTTTAAGCAGAATGTAATTGTTATACTGAAGTTTATTTGAAGTACAGGTTGCTTGAATTACAGAGTTTGCCACCTTAAAACTACTATAGAACCGTAAATTTATTCTAATGGAAAGTGATTTCTGGAAAAAAAAATTTACTCACTGTAATATTTTGAGAAACTTTTAAGGACCTTATTTGAATTACTCACATAAATTACAAAATAATATCATAGACATTCAGATTTGGAAAAAATTCTAACGCGTAGTGAACTGGTGCAGCATTAGCCAATATATTCAAACAGATTACGATGTATTGAAGAATATATCCTTCAACACATTATTGTCCTCATCTTTCAGCATGGAGTAACAAAATTGATAGTTTAAATGTTAGTTCTAACATACTGGTAGTGGCTACAACAAATAACCCCCATGTCTAAAACAAATGCGAAAAGATGTTTAGCTAGGTTCAAAGGGTAGTTGTTTTGTAGGTTCAAAGGGTAGTTGCGAATTTTAACATAGCCTAACTATTTATATGATCTTTCAGAGTAATGCAAATAGTAGTCCCATAGTAATTCCCACACATTTCTATCTGCTGGTACTGTCAGTTTCAAACTAAATGAATTTCAAATTATGAAATGGTTATGAGAACCGAATTGGAAATTATTTAACCATTCATTGGGGAACGGAAATCTCAAAATTTGGAATTGTCTAATATAGAAACTAGTAAAACTCTTTCCAAAATTTGGCCGGTGCGATCTAGAAATTCATTTTGTAAACAAAAATCAAATCAGACTGGTACAAAAATGGATGGTACAAAATTCCCTTTTATCCACCGAAGAATCCCAATGAACTGACCCATATTTGGCACAAGTCTCCATTCGGGTACTCACCGTTCAACGCATGAGGTATTTGTGTTGCAAGTGCAGCCATCGGATTGATGTAGGTTCCTTGTGCAGTGGCCGCGGCCATCAGTGCTGCCTGCTGCTGTTGTGCGTAGGCACCGTACGGTCCGAACTGGTTGAAGACGAACGGCGACAGCAGGTTCATATGACCGGCCATTTGCTGCATACGACGGAGTTGCCTCTCTTTCTCGGTGTCCGCAAACTTGACCACTAAGCTAGAGGACGCACCCTGTTTGTGAGAGAGAGCAAAAAAAAAAAACATGCGTTAATTATATAAATCATTTTGTATGGCTGGATTTTAATTCGCTCGTATAAATCATCGTCTGCTTAAGTGGAGGCTAAACACCGCAACATAATTTATATCCATTTATGATTATTACACGAGATTGTGGGTTACGGAGACACATGAAAGGTTGGACTTTGTCCCTCCAGAGAACAGGCAGAGGGTGGGGCGACTCTTTTTTTATTTTTGGGGATGATTAATAGTGGTGGTAGAATGAAACTAAATATGAGCGACGACAAACGACGGTAAACATGGAAGAATATGTTTTTCCAGCCAAACACAAGCCGGCACTGGATGGCGTAAGTTGGGTTTTGTAGTTTTGGGTAGGTTTCTTTGTTTGGTCGGTGCGGTGTCGTCGCCAGCGTCGTCCTTCAGGCTTACGATTTAATATCGTTTAATAAAGTGTCCAGACAAAAACAGGATAATTCATTACACGATGGCATGATAATCCATGGCTCAGCTTGGGTGGTAGACTGTTTAGGTGGTTCCTTTGTTCATTT
The DNA here is from genome assembly GCA_024533555.2 of Aedes koreicus. NCBI lineage: Eukaryota > Metazoa > Arthropoda > Insecta > Diptera > Culicidae > Aedes > Aedes koreicus. The sequence continues at coordinate 39,229 of JAHHFK020001848.1, forward strand.
GTGTTTAATTCACATTACGTGTTCAACAAATAGTAAGCTTCATCATGTTTTGGGTGATAAGGTTATGATTATGATGATTTATTTGTAAAGAATGATCTTTCCGTGTTCTAGTTTGTTTGATAAAATAACATTTGTACAGCACAACTCGTATCAAATGACGTTCGGTTTATGTGTTTGTCGTGCAAGTATATAAAAACTTAAAACCTTGTTATCGTGACTCAAAGAGCCCAATTATCTCTCTAATTAAGACCAATAAACACACAAAAGCCGTCTAATTATCTCCCGAAATGTGCCTCATTTCCGACTTGCACCAGCAGTGCCACAAAAAGCACTCCACAAGCAAAGCTTCAAATGACTCTATAATATCCGGATCCACCTGTTGAGACCGTTTTATGCAACCGACATGAACTCCCCCCCCCCCCCCCTCCCTTCATCCTTCCGAGTTCAGCATAGAACATCCAAACGAAACAAGCCCGCACATAAATATGCACACAGCCAACGCCATCGAAGTAGGGCCAGAGACCATTAGCTCGGGGCACTTGTAGCGCTCAAATAACGTGTTGCTTCACCCCAACCTCGACTCTCACAATAGCATGAAGCCAGAGAAAAAAAAAGAGTTTCAACAGTACAACAGCTAGCGTAAAATCAAAAAGCGAATCTGGCAGCAAGCAAGCGAAACACAAGCGGAGGAAAAGCGAGGAAAAACTATGACTATAAAAGCGGTAGTTCTGGCGGCCAAATGGAAATGTTTTTCTCCTTTCTTTTCGCTCCACTTGCTGCTGTTCGTGCTGCTGCTGCGGCTGCTTATGCTTCTAGGCTTGGTCATGTTTTGACCAGTTTTCCTCCGTTTAGCTTTTCCCAGGATTCGGGAAAAAAATCCCAGCTCTAAACTGTTGCATGCGACGAAACTTTTTTCGGCCTGTCAACTCCCCTCTTTTGTTCGGCCTAAATTGCTATTGTTAACCTGAACAGGGCACACCTGATGAATTTGTAGCCTCATTTGCTCGCATAGCCGTTCGTCAATGTTGTGTGCGATGATCCTGTGAAATTGCAGAGTGGGAACAGGATAGCCTGGGATGAAATTGAAAACTAAATTTTATGGGGCGATGTTGCTGGATTTTCTGGTTGCTTTGTTTTTAGAACCTGGATTCTGTAGAAATTTGATAGGAACTGTCATAATTCTTTGCTGGTTGTGTCAGAATGACAATCCAGGCAATCTAAGAGCTCTTGAGTTTGGATTTTACTTAAAGTGTCGCCACACGGCAGAGTTATTTCTAGTTTATAGTGAGCTTTATGCTAGAAAATTATGTAACAGTTCATAGGAACACCTAAACTATGTAGTGATAGCTCTTAGTTATGACTTGCAAGCGATAATATACGCTATGATATAGTTGAAGTGTACACAAAAGCGATGTTATAGTAGTAGGCTATGAACTATTCCATCCGGACGGAATAGTTTTTTGACAGTTCGACAGAGGAATAGGAATTCCACTTGCTTGATCACCTGTGGAAGTGTCTACTTCAAAGTGAGTGTATTAAAGGTTGTACGCAATCAAATTGCACCACTTTTAAATGGCTGTAACTTTTTACCAGTTGGGTCTTTTCTATTGAAATTTTTGGTGGAATTAGTTCAATGTGTATTTGTTTACGTTGTGTAAGTTTCACTATCAGATGTGCAATCGTTGCAAAGATGAAGTCGGAAGAACAGCAGCGGCGCAAAGAAATTTTGCGCACGTACCTCGAAAATCCGGATCTTTCTCATCGTACCATCAGCAGGAAGCTGGGAATGGTACATTCTACGGTGTCTCGTGTTTTAAATCGGTACCACGAACGTTTGACCATCGATCGGAAAGAAAAAAGTGGCAAAAATGGATCTCCGTATAGTGCCAAGGATCACAAGCGGGTAGTTCAAGCTTTCAAGAGGAATCCCAACAGTTCAGTTCGAGATGTGGCGAAGAAACTGATTCTAACCAAAACTTTCGTGCAAGATGCGAAAAAACGCGAAGGACTATACACGTACAAAGTCCAAAAGGCACCTAATCGCGATGAACGGCAGAATACGGTAGGTAAAACACGTGCACGGAAGCTCTACACCCAGATGTTGACGAAACCACATTGCCTCGTTATGGATGATGAGACGTATGTAAAAGCAGACTTCCGGCAGCTTCCGGGGCTCCAGTTTTTTACTGCTCATCATAAATTCGATGTCCCTGAGGACGTTAGAAAGCAGAAGATGTCAAAGTTTGCCAAAAAATATATGATTTGGCAAGTAATTTGCTCGTGTGGAAAGCGGATCACCCCATTCGTGACAACTGGAACGGTCAATGAGCAGGTGTACCTAAAGGAATGCCTCCAAAAGCGTCTACTTCCTTTTCTGAGGTCACACGATGGTCCTACGATTTTCTGGCCGGATTTAGCCTCGTGCCATTACTCGAAAGAGGTTTTGGAGTGGTACAAGGCTAGGGAGGCCAATTTCGTGCCGAAGCATCTCAACCCCCCGAACGCACGCCGCATGCGGCCAATTGAAAAGTACTGGGCCTACATGAAGCAGGCACTTCAGAAGCATCTTAAGGAAGTGAAATCGGAGGAAGATATGAAAAAAAAATTAATTGCCACGCAAAAAAAGTTAGTCCAAATGTTGTACAGGACCTTATGAGTAGTGTAAAGCAGAAGGTTCGTGCGTTTGAATATGGAATTGAAATTGAATAAAACAAACATGGGAAAATATTCATAACATGTTTTAGTTTACTCCTTGAAAGTTTTAAGATGATTGGTTGAACGGGCGAATTTTACCGAATATATCTGAGTGTCGCAATTTGATTCCGTACACCCTTTATTCTGTTTTGCAATTTCTCATCGGAAGAAAGTCTAGAACAGGGGATTTTGATACCTAGCTAAGTACTAAGTATTTTCAAAATGATAACGTTGAGAGGCAGATTACGATTCTACCAGTTCCGATGTTCAACCTTTGATTTTGATCCCTGACTGCAACCATACAATCACCCGTTTTGAAACTTGAAAAACCGAGAGGATCGAAACCAAAGCCAGCAGTGCGCATTTTTAAGCGTAAAAAGTCATCATATGATGAGATGGCGCTTCTCTCAAACTGCGTCGAAATCGTGTCCAAACCCACGGAACATAAAAAACCAAAAAACGGGCCACTATTCTGGGTAAATCGACCAACTCGTCGCTGGAGACGTTATGGGCTGAAGACTGCCTTGTATAACAAATATTCGATGGCGTTGTGGAACTTTAATAGCCAATTTGAGCAGGCCTATGAAGGGAAAATAATTTTCAGAATGTCTCAAGAGCAGCTGATCGTCCTTGCCACCATCATCCAAAGATCCTGCATCAGATTCCCCAACAGCAATCGGCAAATACCTCACCATCACTGATTCTTCCTTTTGCTCAAATGTTGACATACGTAAATTAGTATTCGGCATTCACCATAGCCATAAGCATGGTGCTGAACTGCTTTATATAATTTAAATAATCACTGACGGTCTTTGCAGGGGCTTTTATACTAACGTACTTTCCGTCTAATGCTCCTACACAATTGGAAAATTGCCATTTTTCTTCAAAATCACGTGAAATTTTCAGCCACTTCTCTTCTAAATAATAAACGAATTTTAAATATACTTATCATTTTCATTTGATTTCATTTTTGCTGCTCTAAGAACCGGTATATACGAATAATTTGAAACCTTAGAGCAATGCGCTCAACTGATTTCCAAGAACTGCTCTGAATAACTTCCCTGAACTTCTCAGAAAAACTTCCCTGACCATCTCAGAAGAACTTCTCTGAAGAACTTCCCTGAACTTATCTGTAGAACTTCCCCGAAGAACTTCTTTAAAGAACTACCTTGAATTTCTGTGATGAACTTCCCTGAAGCTGCTCTGAAGAACTTCCCTGAATTTCTCTAAAGAACTTTCCTGAATTTCTGTGAAGAGCTTCCCTGAAGTTCCTCTGAAGAATTTCTTTGTAGTGCCTCTGAGAATCTTCCCTGAAATCCCTTGGAAGAACTTCCCTGAAATTACTTTCCTGAAATTATCCTGAAATTTCCGAAACTTGTCTTACGAATTATCTGAAGTTCTCTGAAGAACTTCCCTGAACTACTCTGAAGAAATTCCCCGAACTTCTCTGAAGAACTTTCCTGAACTTCTCTAATGAACCTCCCCAAATTTGTCTAAAGAACTTCCATTAACTTCTCTGAAGAACTCTCCTGAACTTTTCGCTGAACTAGTAATCCGGATTTTCATAACCCAACTCCTTCAGTAGATAAGCCTACAAGACGAGCAATCCACGATTTTGTCCAGACTTAGCGATGTTTCAATATGATTTAAGCAGCAACTGCAGTAATTTTTCATTCTCTGCCCATAGCTACCGAATGTGTCCATGATTACAGGAATTTTATACGGCAACCGGACGGGAAAAGGTGGCAGTTATTTTCAAGCACATTATCTGAGGGAGTGCTTACAAAAACGTCTACTGCCTTTCCTGAAGCGACACAATTGTTCCGTTCTATTTTGGCCGGATTTGGCATTCTGCCATTACGGAAAAAAGGTTATAGAGTGGTATGCTGCCAACAACGTTCAAGTGGTGCCCAAGGACAAGAACCCGTCCAACACGCGAGAGCTCCGCCCAATCGAACAATATTGGGCCATCATCAAGCGGAACCTTAAGAAGACTCAAACAGCTGTTGTGAGCGAGAAACAGTTCATGGCAAACTGGGGCTCAATTGACCACTGGGTGGACAAGGAGACTGTACAAAATCTTATGGCAGGTGTTAAACGAAAGACCCGGCAGTTTGCATTCGGAAAAGAAGGAAGCTCAGCTGAATATTGCTCCTGTATTCTGTATTAACTGAACTTGAAAAAGAATTTGACTTATTAATAAAAACTTTGACCGACACATTACTGTTTGACCAAATTTTGATCGGAACACCGTTTAGTAGCTATAAACACACCGGGAGCCAAGACAAACAAGATTATAGAAGGATCATGAGTGTTCATCAATTCGTTCATGAGTTAAATCGTTATACACAGACTCCATTTCATTATTTATTGACATAGATGTTATCGTCCAGACCAGACAGTTTCTAGAAAATCCTACTCTCCCCAGCTATTGCAGCAACTTAACAATCCCAATTGAAATGATCGCACTGGTCTGCTAATCAAGTGCAAGGTAAATTCTCCACTGTCATCCGAATCGTCCCACCTAAGCCCGAACATCCCGATTATGATATCGAATGACAGCTACAACCAATGCGCGCTACAACAAGTTGCCTGCTCACGGAAGGGAGAGGATTTGTTGTTGTTGTTTATGCCTGGCAAAGTGATTTTCACCATCTAGCTCCAATGAATGGGAGCATTATTAATGATGGCGATTTCCGACTGCGTGCACGGCAGGCCTCTAATGAAGTACCAAGCCACCTTAACCAACGCCGACGACGACAACGGCGACGACGACGAAGGCGATGATGACGATTATACTCCGGAAAAAGGAAGTGCCTCCTCGAAGGAGCTTTCGTTCGTGTTTCAACTATCGTAAGTCAGTGGCGGTGGCAAAGGGCGCGTCTCTTTGTTAACACACGACTCGAGGTGCAGAGGGCACCCGGCAATGACAATAAATTACATGATATGATATTTCCATTGTTGGGAGTCGTGTTCGCGCGCTCATTTGGTGGAAAATTGAGCTGCTATTGATTTGGTCCGCTGGATATGTGCTTCGAGCTGGGAGGATGAGTTGCATTATGATTGGAGGGCTTGTGCTGATAAAGGTGGCAGTGATTAATTGAATTCGGTAGGTTAGGAGCGTGTCGTTTGTTGTAACAAATTGGACAGTGTATGAGCTGTCGATTGGCAGTAATTGATTGAGGAGATCCGGCAACATGTCCAATTCCGAAGTATCTGAGCTGATTTGAAATTTAAACGCTGTTTTGCTCAATCTACATCCACATTACTGTCTACTGATTAGACCTCCCAGCAGGCGGAAAATCCTGAACGAACAATGGATGCATCAATTCAATGCAATTTGTAACGCAACGATACGATTTCGCAACCATCGACGATCAATACGTCTCCTGAATATCAATTGCAAACCATCAAGAGAAGGAGATGCCAGAGCACTTTTCAAGCTCAACTCACTCGAAAGGGTCATGAGAAGCAGGGGAAATATCAAGTACGTGTCAAAGCAATCGTTAACCTATGTCAAACTTGGCATCTGGGGCGAGGTCGTCAAGTTGCTTATGGAATATAAAACGGTCTTTCCCAGATTTGCCAATCGATAACCGCGTTGATTAGTTTTCCCGCTCCATTCAACGAGTTAGACTTGGTTTTCGTATCGAGAAGGGCTGCTACCTACTTCACTTTTGGTGGTAGACCTGAATAGACACTTAAATGAGTTTTCACTCATTCACCATCGTCAGCTCACTTGTGCCCTTCCATCTAGGCTAGGATACTGATCTATGGAGGACCATCTTCAGGCACGTTTGCGGTTGAAAGACAGGGCTGGGGAGGATGTTTGGGGGCGCGAATGTGCACCAATGATGCTGTTGCGACTTCAGTCGAGTGGAAACGTCTTCTCTTCAGGGCCGATGATGAGGACAACCAACAAACGGAAACCACCTTCTCCGCTTGCTTTCCGGCTGCTGCTGTTCCTAGTTACAAGCCACATTTCTTTCATTTTCCACTTGAATGATAAATAGTTTGTGGAAAAGCGTTGCAACCGCACATGTACGGCATTCTCCACCCCATTCTTTCACCTCCGGCCTTGTTGCTCTGCTTCATCCATTTCTCACAGTCACACCAGCAGCAGTTGAATGCAGCCGGCACTCTGGCGCTTTGACTGGCTCCACAGTTGTATGTTGCAACCGCAAATCTAATATCGCCTTTGAATATTTCAAATCAAATCTGAGAAGTTCATTTATTATTCAAGAAGCAGATTACACGGCTCTGACTGGGTGCGGAATTCTGAACCTTCAGCTGGCTGGTTTGGCGTGCTATTGAATGCAGTTTCTGGCGGAATGATTTGGTTTGGGTTCGAGGGAGATTTAAAGATGCGAAGGGATTCTTCCTAATTGAAGTTGGTGAACGAATAGTAATGAATAGGTACTCGTTCCATGCTGGATTGAGATTAAGGGTAGTTAAAGCTCTAGGCATTGGAGGTTTATAGCTCAATCAAAATTTGAAAATAGAAAAAAAAACTGTTCAATCGATTTTTTTTCGACTGAAGACAAAAGTAGAGTTTCTCAAATTTAAGTAAATCTTGTAGGTGTCAAGTCTACAAATCAACAACATCAATTTGAATCGAATGGATGTTTTAGGATGTCTATTTCGTAAACCTAGCAGGATGAACTCAAGCTGTTGTGATTGAAATAAAACTAATTGATAAGCTGAGGTTTGTTAACAAAAAAAAAACCTAGACACATATTGGCGCCCTGCAGTAAAATTATTGCAGCACATGCGAACTCTGTAAGTGGAAATACAAACTAGTGAACCGATAATGATTCTCAAATTGGTTAGTATTCTCGTAGTAGTTTCATCGGTTTACACATATTTTTTGCTGTAGCTGATGACCGGGAGGAAGTCCAAACCAGCATCCTCCTATTGGATATAGTGAATTACGTAGCGGACATATCCGAGAACGCAGCGACGTTTTTGATGCCGGGCATGTAATTTGAATCCTGGTGAGTGTGAGTTTTTTAGTGGAATACCTGTAACTAGAAAATGAGAAGAAAGATTAGTTAATTCCATTTAATTTTAACTACCTTTATTGTTTATCTTAACGGGTAAGGGTATTTCATCAACAATGTGCAGACTTTTTCAGTGTCGTGTACAGTCGAGTATAATTACACGGGAATGGAAAAGTGTGAAATTTAGAGGAAAAAAAACGCAAAATTGTAAAAAAAATAAAAAAAGTAATTGGAAATATATGGGAATTTTTATATATTATTCTTTTTTTTGTTTTTTTTTTTTTTTTTCTTCTTTTTTTTTTTTTTTCCTTCCTTATTTAACAATTATTTTGTGTAAAAAATTTTTTTTTTTTTTTTTTTTTTTTTTTTTTTTTTTTTTAGGTAAATATTTTTTTTTTGTTTTTTATTAGACTGTTCCGGAAAGTATAAGCACACCTTATTTTAACGGTCACTTTGAATATTATGAAATATTCCACCATGTTTTGGCTGCGTCCTTTTGTTTGCACATTTCTGAATGACATAGCATAAAAAAAGTGCTCAGTTTTGTGTTACCTTTCAAAATGGGCGGTCTTACTCCGGAATAACGAAAAAGTATCGTGCACAAATAGTGCACTGTGAGCGGACTCTCCTTGAGAAAATTGGCCAAGGAAGAGGGTGTAAGCGTCGGAGCGGTACGATCTGCGATTCGAAAATTTAGAGAACAGTGTACGTTTGAAGATGCGCCGAAGAGTGGTCGGAAATCCGGTCCTGTTAGTCCGAATATCGATAAAAAGATCAGGGATGCCTACAAGCGAAAACCAGCGACTTCCGTTCGGGATGTTTCGAAAAAACTAGGGACCTCGTCGAGTAACGTCATGCGTGCCAAAGAAAGACTTGGGCTAAAAACATACCGGAAGCAGAAAAAACCCAAAAGGAACCCAAAACAGGCCGCGTCCGTGAAACCACGGGCCCGCAAACTCTACGATTCGTTATAGTGTACAAATTCTGGGTGTATAATAATGGACGATGAAACGTATGTGAAACTAGATTACAAAACGTTCCCGGAGCACAATTCTATACTGTAAGCAAAGACAAAGACATCCCCGAAACGGAGAAGGCAATTTTTACCGAAAAATCCGGTAAGAAGGTTATGGTTTGGCAGGCAATATGCGAGTGTGGTTAAACATCTAGTCCGTACAACATAACGGAGACGATGAACACTCAGAAATACGTTAAGAAATGTCTCTAGAAGCAATTATTGCCGATGACCAGGCAGCACGAAGGTCAAGAAGGTTTTTGGCCTGATTTGGCGTCATGTCATTACGCAAAGGACACTTTAGAATGGTACAAAAGTCAAAATGTATGTTTCGTGCCGACAGACTTGAATCCGCCGAACTGCCCGGAGGCACGGCCAATCGAGACTTTTTAGGCTTTAATCAAATCAAAGCTTCGAAAATTCATAAAACCAGCGGACGACATCCAAAAATTTAAAAAAGATCGGCCAAAAGTGGTCAAAATGGTGGGAAGTATCACTGTGCAGAAGCTAATGGGTCATGTTCGAGGAAAAGTTAGGAGTCTTGGCTATGATTAAATATTTTGCTTGAATGAGAGTAAAATATCATATAAAACACAAATAGAAATATGATTTGCCAAATAAAATTATTAAAACCAAAAAAAAATACTTTTTTTTTATCTTTATTAGTGGCTTTCAGCCTCCTGGGCTGGTTCGCCACTTGACTTTTTTTTGTTATTTTGAAAGTGTGCTTATATTTTCTGGAACAGTCTATACCACAAAATGTTAGGACGCTTGAAATATTTACACAAAAAGGTTGTATGTTACCAACAAGAACTATAATGAAGAACTCTGGAATGTTAATCCATCAGTATTAACGTTTAACGATAAACTTGTTGGCACTTGCTCAATGCAGGATAAGCTCCTTATGAGTGCATTTTTAAGGCCATAATGCCGGGCGCCTGTGGAAATAATTGTAGTTCGAAGTGTTTGAACTAATTTTCTTGCGCATTTTGGCCATACGTATCCGGTATATGGCTTTTAAGGATGAACAAAAGTTAAAGTGGTTTTCAAAAGTTGTTTTAAAACACAAAATGAATTTTGTTCGAAAGTTGGTGTATGCTTCGTAGTCCATCATGTTTTTTACTAGCAAATTTGAAACATGTCTGAACGTCTTGAGTTTTATGTTGCTAAATGCACTTATTTTCTGAGTTCAAAATGTGCCTTTCCAAGTAACATTTCGATAACCAGCTTTATTTGGTTTTATTAAAGTTTTAGGAAAGCAACTAGAAATCAATTTGATTTTATTATGGCACCAAGTAATGCCAATAGGTTTCATATTTAAGTCAGGTTTATGAAAACCAACACAGCTGGTTTACAACGATCTTCAAACCTTGTTTTATCAAATTTCTTTCAATCCTATCAAAGGTTTGATTTCGACTTTACTAACTCGTAAAATGCTGAACTCATTCATATTATCTTATTATGGTCAGTTGAAACAGCTTTTGGCTGTATACTGGTTTTCATGACAGCCAATAGGTTTTATGAAGGTTCGCAAGTGGTCATAACATAATTCACTAGAACATTTTCAAAATCTGTATATTCTTATAAGGGTTTTATTAACTTTTTTTTCACAAGTTGGCCACTTGTACAAGTTTCGGCTTAAAAGAAGCATAGAGGAGGTGTTGGTTGTCAAAACAGTTTTGAATGTAGCTTTATCAACAAAGCCGGGAGGAGTGCTATACGGCTGGAATAAAACTAAAATTGTTAGTTGGGTTATTTGCCATTTTCATTAAATTTTGAAAATTAACGCAAACGATGCATACAAAAATCTGTGACAGAAAATAAAGAAAAATGATAGGGTAACGGGATGTAATGTTAGCTTATCACCTTCATTCGGCCTATGTACCAAATATGCCATTAATTCAGTGATAATCAACAAAATCATGTTGCTATTAGGATGACCGGTGTAATCCGAAGCAATTGAGACAATATTAATCAACTTATAGTTATTCACTTCCGCGTAATTTTCGATTTCTTGGACTTTTGGGGCATCATGATTTCACTGGTTAAGCTGAACAGATGATCTACACGATCTTCAAGTGATCTAAATTTGGCTTAATTGAATCGATAGAGCGAGTAATGCAGTCTGGATGTACAGAAAATAGTTACACGTTATAAACTAACTGTTCACATAGCTAATATAACAATGACTTTACAAGAAAATGGTAGACCCAATGTTGAGGACTTATTTTTTTTGTATGTTCCCAACTATGGCCTGTTGTATCAATAACGTCGTAAAAAGGTTGTTATTGGTAAAATTTGAAGTGAAAATGCATGAGTTTGCAGTTGTTTTTATTCAAGTGGCTTATCTAAACACAAACCTAAGGAACAAAATCATTATATAGTGAATTATAATGTTTTCATTATTGAATGGCTGATAAATCATATGTGAACATCACTTGAGTGTTTCAAAGCAGTTTTATTGTAGATTGTTTTGTGAACTTTTGTGTTAAGTAAAGCGAATACAGCAGGCAATGCCTTAATTCATAAAATTAGAAGAAAATAACCGTACAAAGACTGCATTTAGTAATAAATCCATCCAATGGGACGAAGTTGCATCCATGAATAGACCCAATTTGGTGCTTATAGACCGACATTAAATCCATATCCCTCGAGTGTTTCTGACTTCATGAAAAGAGTTTTGTAACTTTTCGTGATACATACTACCAAATGTCTTATCAAATTTATCTTAGCAAGTGTATTGCTAGTTGAATCTCGCTTACAGCTTCAAAACTTTATGAGTTATAATAGAAAATGTAAACGATCGTTGCATAATAGGCTGAGTCAAGGGACACATACCCTACATAATATACATAATACATATTAGAAAAACTTTGAAGCAAATGATCAGCAAAATTGATATTAAAAGTACATTCAAGGCAATCTCTCCACGTTACACCAGTACTGGCTACAATTGTAACAATAAAGTTATGGTACATACGAAGTTCAGTTGTGGTACAAACGGTTAACCCACTTTTCTCCAAGATTTTCGATTTTTTTCCATAGTTATTAGCTAAAGTTACTACAACAAATTTTAAGGTTAGCTGATTGTTAAATATTTAATAGTTGTTTAATTTAATCAAACATGTTTAATATTTTCACAAACAAACTAACTTTTACTTTTCTTTGATGGCAATGGATTTTAATTTTATTATTTTGATAATCTAATATAAGCAGTATCTTTTTTGTGGAGCTTATAAAAGTTTAAACCTCTTGCAGATAAACAGATATGGCTGATCTGTATTTTTTAAACAAATTGAAAGCTTTTGCTGTTTGAAGGATTTTTTTGATTACTTATAAGTCATCTGGTTGAATTTCAGAAATATCTTGAAAATGCCCATTGTTTTAGAATTTTCGATGCGGGATTTGCTTTACTGGCAATGTACTGGATTTTGTCGGTCTTCTTGATCACTGGACTATGCTCACCAAAATTTGAAATCTTCAAATTATTTTGTTTTATAATGATGGAGAACAATCCAGGAGCTTATAACTGTAAATGTTATCAGATAGTTTTTGTTTTTGTGTAAAAAATGTTGTTCAATATTTAATTGTTTTTTAAATATATCGTCCAACTAAAATTTGAGCTGGGCGAGCTCTCTCTCTCACACTTCATAGAAGTCCAATATCGCTCGATGGGAAGCAACTCCGGCTTTGCCTCCTTCGGTTGAACATGGACCGTTTTCGCTCCATGCCACCATCCTTGGCGTAATGACCTACTTCTAAATCAGGCCAGAACAGCTAGGGTGCATCATAGTTGCGTAAGAAGGGTAGCAATCGTTTTTGCAGGCATTCTTAACGGTCCCTTATTTTTCGAACCGGTCGTTAGAAAAAACTTTTGCTAGCTCGACAACAACTGCATCCAAACCAAATACTTATACTTGTAGCGCTATTAAATTTAGCTATAGAATTTCGTAGGTTCAGGCCATAGTGTAAATAAAATAAATAATAAAAACATCGCAATCAAAGATATGCCCATCCCTACCACGTCGAATTAAAGCCCCTGTAGCAGAAAACGAACCAGTAGTACTGTCAAAAGTGCCAATTATTTGCTGTTAGCAGCACTAAACCACCGTCGTCAGCGACAAACGGAAGGAAAAGCGAACACGGGAAGAACGATTAGTTCATGGTCCGATCGGAAATCCTCTCGTCATTCGCAGCTGAGTTCGTCGTCAGTGTTTGATCGGGGCACAGGTCCAGAGCGTTATCGCTGAAACAGGCGAAGTGATCATAAAACCACTGCATGCGCGTTGTAGCAGAGTGTCACGTAGTGCAACCAAAATCAGCGCCTCGAAGAGCTTGGATACACGGGAAACCTCGCACGTGGGACCATAACCTCGGAATTGAGCCAGATACGGGACATAGGACTGACGAGAACAATTCGGAAGATCAGGGCACACACACTCGTTGAACGTGGGACCCGACGCCGAACGGACGAGGACAAATCCTTAGTCGCTCGAGCAGAACAGGTCATTGCACGGGTACGATTGGAAAGAGGACCACGTACTACACGTGGTTCCGCGATTCAACGGACACGGTTCATATTGCGCACGGTGTCGCCCAGAAACGTCAGGAGTCCGAACTAAAAGAGCCCCGGCATTGGGGCTCTTTTTGGTATCTTTCTCTCTCATCAGTGCGAACCACGATTAGTGACGTGCTTTTCATCTGTGGAGTCACGTGGAGGTCATGCTCGCAGAAGGCCGCGGCAGCACACAGCAGGGCGAGACGATCACGCAGACGAATCACCGAGGAGTGTCCGTGGAGCACGGGGTTCACGCATCGTTGGAGGTATGACGGTTCAAGCGATAAGTTGTAGACAGCACGCGGGCCCGTGAGTACAATTAGTGATGGAAATGATGAAGCATGAAGAAGAAAAGAATGTGTACATGAGTTGTCAGGCAGAGAAAAGGTAGAAGTGGAGGGAGAGATAGAGAGAAAGAGAGAGAAAGCGAGGAGAAAAGGAAGGATTAAAATGAATAGATAATAATACTATCGAAAATTTGTTGTTTGCGCTATAATTTTCGGTTGCGTTGACTTCCGCTTCTTCGACGATGTCGCTTCGATCGAAGTAAATATGCAATTCGTTATATACTTTTTGGGAAACTTCGTCCTGAAATGATCTGCAACGTCTTTCCTTTGCATGGCTATACAAAAAGACATGCCAAGAAGTCTTTTAGAAAATAAGAAGATTTTAGAAAATCATTTCCATTACTTCAAAACTTCATCGGATATTCGCGATAAAACTTGCCGATGCGTGTTAGTCCCAAGCATCATCTGTTAGGTTTCACTGTAGAAACAGCTGATCTGTCAAAAACAAAGTATTGCTACTTCAGGCGGTCAATCATGCTAATGCTGAAAACTCTATGGTTGTTTTTGCGTCGTTGGATATGACTACGCAAGAGTTTTGAAAATTCGAGTTTTTCCGAACATTTAAATGAGAGCACAAGATAAACGAAGATACGTGTGGAGTTGTTTGTTAAATGTTTATTCAAGTTATTAGAAATATTTACCATATATGTATAATGAAGATTGCAAAATGTATCTGTCGAGAAACGTGCGTTGTCTGTTATCATCGATTGATAGATTTTCGCTCAATTAACATTACAGGTTGATAATCATATGTTTGACTTCAGGCCTACTTGAATATACGATATATGATCACAAAATGGCTGTATAAAATCACATACTGAATGAAAGTGACACTGTCTTAAGCAAATTTGTTCTGCATCAACTCTATTATCTGGAAATTAAATAAAAAAAAATGAGTTTAAGGCCTGATTGACGACCTAGAACAACCAATATGAAGAAGTTCAGAAAGAAAAAAATAAATGCATCATTAATAGTGAAGAGCGCTGTTTTAGAATATGATACATTTGTATACGTATAATTAAGTTCACTTCGATATCCGTTAAACATTTTCGATGCTTTCTGAGATGTTCTAGGTTATCCAAAATTTACTTGAGATCAGAACTTCAGATGTAACAGTTGCTTTTAGGGGTAATATAAGGTTACGATATGTATTCAAACATATTGCATAAACCTTTTGGAAGTCATTGTTTGATAACTTTGTGTTGTTCTAGGTCATCCAAACTGTCTTTAAATTTATAAAATTAGAGCTACAGTTGTAACAGTATTTTTTGGCCTATATAAGGTGATGATATGTATTCAAACATACTCAATGAATCTCCTGGAAGGTCAACAGTAATTATTTGATAACATTGTGATCCTCTAGGTAATCCAAACTGTCCTGGAGTTTGGAACTTGAAATCTTCGGTAGTAACCACAGGTTTTTGGGCTGTACAAATTTACAATAAATATTCAAACATTTTCAATTGATATTCTTAAAGGTCAATAAACATTATTGTCGGAAGGCTTCATTTCCACTCGTTAGTTCACACACGGTCAGAACCATCCGTTCTATTCAAAGTCTGTCTCAAATCTCTTGAGATATCCAAAACAACAGACATAATCTTCGAATGTTCTAGGTTATCCAAACTATTCTAGAGTTCAAAACTTAAAATCTACAGCTGTAACTGTAGCTTTTTGAACTAAACAAAGTAACAATATGTATTTGACCAAATTAAGTGAGTATTCTGGAAGGTCAACAGATATATTGAGATAACTTGGGATCTTCTAGGTCACCAAAACTGCCCTTGATTTCAGAAATTAGGATCTACAGTCGTAACAGTAGCTTTATAACGTAAATTCACGACAACATTCATTACGACATTCATTGAATATGATTGTATACATACCGTAACTATGTATAGAGGATAGAGCTACTGTTTCGTAAATTAGTGTTGGCGCGATTACCCTACGTTGTGTATTTTTTCGTAAATTAGTGTTGGCGCGATTACCCTACGTTGTGTATTTTTTCTTCGACCAGATGCACCAAGCTCTAAGCAGCACCAAAAAGAAGCCGGCAAACTTAAGCAAATTCACAAAAAAACATTGAAATGGTTCTCACAAATCGAATTAAACGTTCGCTACATAAAAATTTTGACACAATTTAATTTTGTTCCGTGCAGATTGAACAACTAGTAACGACTGACTATGATGACGATGAGTGATTGGTAGGTCGGGTACGTTCTCGCAAAAGCAGCTGAGCAAACGGGGTTGCCAGAAGGGCAAGCAAAAGTAGGTCTAAAAATGCGACCGGTAGCACCAGTTCGAGGATGTGGAGACACCAGGGACCTGGTGGGTTCTCTTTTTCCTGTCGCTAACATCTCTTACAACCAAACGTCAAAAGATTCATTGTTTGTAAACAATACTGCCATTCGTACCCGTTGTAACAAACGTCAGATGGGCCTTCAAAAAAGGCCCACGAGATGTTGCATATTGTCAAACGCTAGTAAATACGATAGGGTTTCCGACACACTCTCAGTCCGTGCTACCAGAACTAACAATTAGCTTTCACTCGATTTTTAAACATGAATTTTATGCATAAATAGAACAAATGTCTCGTTCATATTGCTTTTAATCTCGTTAAATGCTATCATTATACCTTTTTGCATAATGCACGAAATGAATTTCGTGGGCTTCAAATGGTGAGTTGAAAACTTCGAAGGAGGGTGCGGCCGACCTCTCGTCCTCACAATTTCCTACCTCACGCCTCCACGAGTCTTATGATCACAAAAGACTGCCAGCTGAAACATGGAGACGCTGGTTGGCGTAGCCTGGGCAATGTTGTCAATCAGACAATAGCGAAGTGAGGAGGTGCGACTGAAGATCGTGTACCTTTAAATCATATATCATATTTCCCATTCTCATTTTATCAATAATTTCAGCACGCTTTGGAATCATTTTTGCATTCCAAAACTATGTAAGAGCCGGGAGCAACACGACAGGCATCAAAGGCTCAATTTGTTTTTCAGCATTTCAGCATTACATTTAATTTAAAATTGCACTTCTGAATTTCAACTACTATATTCTTAATTGGCTGGCATGTGCTTATAAGCAATGTAAGATTATATTTTAGTATTGTGTTTAGTGGCATTATGGTAAGATAAGCCATTTATTTCAGAAATCATCAAACCGGACTCTTCGTTCACTCCAATTGCTATCTTTGAAATGTTACTCGAACAGTATAAAGAAAAAATATTACAACATGTCTTATAAAACAATATCTTTTATTGAAATTTTATCTTTGATATTTGGAATGATCTATTCTGTTTTCAGCTTTTCAAGGACAAGAAGGATATTAATACATATCTAATTTTTATTTATTTTTCAGTAACAATCCATTTGTAGTATCATTCAAGTTTGAAATTTGAATAAATTGGCATGTTTGTCTATAATGATATTCTAATATTTTGTGTAGAAAATATACTAAATATTAAATAAGGAATAACGGGGGAAAGGGAGGGACCATCAGGGCACCCAAGTGAAACGATTTGGATAGGGAGCATGGGACTGCCTCCTCTCTATTGTTAACATTTCGCGGAACGAGGGTGGCTCTTCAACCTCATCTATTGGGTTCATTCTGTCATTCGAGGGCTCGATTCTAGTGCTGGCTGTGTGAACTTGCTTTTGAAAGGAGCTTCTCTTCCTAAATTCGTGGGTTTCGCGTAAGTGTCTCTGCTTACGGGCCCGCACAAACGTTTTTGACCCTTTATACAGGAGCTTCATGATCACAGACAACTATAGAATCCTGATCAAATCGTTTTTCAGATTATTCCACTGCTATGGAAAGTTACCTTGCTTCAATAGATGGTAGTATTAAATCATCACACATCATCAATGCACGAAATGAATTTCGGGAAGACCAGCCAATCGCTGTTTCTCTTTCATTGAACTCATGCATGGTAGTGTCATTTTTGAATTTCTGGGATGTGCGGGAATAATTTATTTATCCCAAAATAAACATTAAAGCGCTGTCGGGAGTTATAACTTCATACTAAATAATCAAGTATCTTCTCACGAGTCACCAAGAAGAAAGAACTTGATATCTAGAAGAGGAAAAGGGAAATTGGGTAGCCGTATGAGGGAATAGTTGAACAAGATGCGCTGTTTGGTGTACAGAGCACCATTTTACTTAAAAAAGCAATGCTTGGTCGTTGGAAGCATCTAGTCTCAGAAAGTAAAGTGATGATCCATGCTCTGCAAACGGTTGGGCTTAAAATTTACTACAGTCCCAGCTCTATGGTTGTTGGTCATAGCGTCATTACATATTCTCTGAAAGTAACATTTAATGGAAAAGCACTTTTTTAAAGAGCACGAGGGATTATTCTACCCTCTATTTTCACTATGTACCAATATTTACATAGCTGATACAGAAAAAGAAATTTCACAAATAGATTATTAAAATTGAAAGAACTCACCGGAATTGTCAGCAACATGCAAGCCTTATAATTTCTTCAGACAGTTTTAGGGAGTTTGGATACAGTTTTGTGGTTCCCTGAACTACCGACCACATTATATTTTAACACAGGCGGTCACCATTAATTCACTTGTGAATTTCAAATACCAAACACAACCAAACAAAAACGCGTTCATCCATAGCCAGAACCTTCTCCCCTCAGCTTATATTTTCAAACTATTTTTCTTAAATGCACTCACGGGATCTTCTCTTCTAGTCAGTGCTTTTAAAACATCATCATAATTAATATAATTTTTGACTCGTTTGGATAAATTTACTGAGAACTTGGTTCAGAAATTGAATCTCTGGATATGATGTTTGAATAAATGTAGCTCTTGACAAATTCTGAATTTATATTGTCTAATAGTGCTTTACCCTCACTGGTATATAGAAAGTGTTAAATTCCCTATCATAATCGAATGATATTCAACGATGAATATCATTTGAATGTTCCAGCATTGCGTCCTCACGTCTTAGGCATTAAATTTAGCGCAATACATTGGGATAAAAATTTAGGAAAACACTCATAATCATATGATATTTTGATAATCGACTTCTGGAACGAGTTATCGCAAATGAAACTCAGTGGGTTAAAAGGACTATTCTGAGCACTTATTCTAATACTGCTAATTCTTAAATGCTACAATATAACCTCCACAAGAAAATTGGTGAGCTTGTATTTATTTCCATTATCGCGCATTACCAGCTCTGCTTATATGTAGCATTGAAAACCTTTTGAAAAGTTTGCTGTTCATTGAAATATTTTTTCCAAAATAATATTCCAAAAAATAAAGAAGTTATATTCCAAACTACATATATTCAAAAGCCATAAAGGCTTATTAAACCTCTAGAGCCATGTCGTTTTAGCATCGATAGCAGAAGAAACAACAAATTGAAATTAATGTCTTTTTTCCCACTCCGGACTGACTTTCTAATTCTCACTCGGTCCTACCACCAGCAATATCCGTTCAAAATAAACACGTTGATCTCATCCGGCGCTCGCGGATCCCATTAGTATGAATTTTACATGAATTCCGTTCACCATAGTTATTATAATTCCACCCGAAGCCACATCAATCAAAATTGCACTTCCCTTGCCAACTGGCGCCACGGATGAATAATGTATTTTCTAGTAAAATGACACACACGCTCCAACACCCGCTTCTTTCACTACCCTTCCTTTCCCCTCCCCTTCCACCAATCCCTCCATACCCCATCATTCCAATCCGTATTCCGTACACCATCGCTCGGCTGCCACACTTGTATTAAATTTAATCCCGATAATTAAAATTTTCTACCATGTTGTAATTATAGCCATTGGCCAGAAGTACAAACCGTCGTCTTCCCCTGGCTCGTTGGAATGTGCCTGCTTCCCTCCCTTGACGGTTTCTACACGCCTTAAGCCCAGGCATAATGTTATGTTAAAACATAATCGTAATTGCACATAATGAGGAAATTTTCCTCCCACACCCCCCTTCGACCTCTCTGACGGATCAGGCAATTTCAACCGGACTTATCTGATTTCGATATGCATCAGCTGCAGTAGCAATAGCCAGCTTCATAACACAGGACAGTAGCCAACTCATTCGGAAGTGAGATTTTAATGACAAAATTTCCCCCAGGGCATATGCAATGCATGTTGTCGGTTCGGAGGTTGTGGGTGCGAGTGGCAGTGCATAAAATCCCTACAACCATATTCGGTCTCATTTTTGGTAAATTCCATGAAAAAAAAAAGCTTCAAACGAGAGGGTACGGATTCCGGTTTATCCCCAGTGGGGGACTACAGTAGGTGGACACATTCGCACAAGTTTTGTGGCCATTGGTTGCTGGGCGGTTTGATAAAGTTAAGAACTGACCAATCCCTGCAAATTCACACCACCACACATGCTATTTGGCTTGTAATAGGAAAATAATATTGTCAACAATTTAGATATATTACTTTATTTCGAGACAACCTGGTTGGGGAGCAGACGGCACTGGTTGATGTGGGATAGAACTGGAAACAGCAACCGAACGATGAGGGCATGTTTTTGGCTTCGGTTCAAATGTTGGAACCTGTTTTGGTTGCACTTTGTTGCTCTTTGGTGTATCCCCAAAACAACGCTATGGGACTAGACAGGGCACATTTATTTTTATTTACGAAACAGATTTCCACCTGACAGGACACTGTTAACTTATCTTTGGAGATTTGGCAAATCATAAACAATGCAATTAAATCGTAAAGCAAGCAACAAACTCGTAACGTTTGCTTATGTGAATACCATCCGTTTGAAATAAGCGTGTAGTGAGCTGGCACCAGTTGCACTTTTTCGTTTCGTTTACGGCATCTTAGGTTGGGTAGAGATTTTTCCACGAGCCGTAAAGGAAAGGAATTGTTATTTTCCTCCCTGAGGATATTTCAACTAAGGAGGTTGTTTGGAGCATCCTTCAGTAGTTTTACCATCGTCTGTTGTTTACACGTTCTTCGGCAGGGACCCAATAAGGCAAGAAGGTAGCTTTCGTAGCAGGTAGAGCACATCCACCTGGAGTGTTTAAGTAAAAGTTTTCCCATATCTGTTGATTTTAGGGCGACGGTAAAACCAGGAATGAATAAAATATCCTCAGCTTTTGTGCTAAGCCTCTCTGGGGTCCTTTTTCTCGCTCAACAGCAGCTCCACCTGAAGTACATTTCGAAGGGACCAAAGGCAAGGGCGAGGAAATGGCATTTAGAATACCACTTTGTTGCATGATGAGAAATTGTATATGTGGTGTGGTTCCTTTCTCGAGCAGGGAGCAGCAGGGCAAATAAAACAACTGAAATAAAACGAATTCTTTTTGTCTGCCAGAGCACTGCGGCTGTTGGTGAAAGACGAGAGGTGAGTTTGAAGTGCCTTTCAAGGAGCGATCTGGTTCAATTCAATTACGAGAAAAGCTTCTAAATAAAATATATTATCCGGTAGGATGAGCCGGACAAGGTGAGAGGAAGGGGGAATGCTTCTCTTTCACACACGTACCAACATTCTTTAGTTTGGCATTGCACTTGCACGAGAGCCGGATCCACAGGAGACGAAGTCATCATGAGAGCGAGTGCATTGTTGAAAGAAGTGGCTTTTGTTTTTCCAGCCTTTTTCCACTCTGCCGTGTTCCGTTCCGGTTGAGTCAATATTGTGAATGGCAAATGGCTAGATTGGAACTAGCAGAGTGGTATAATAGGGAGACTAAGAGGATCTGATTTTGATGTTTCGATGGTACTACTACTAGGACTACTAGGAATAGCGGTTGGATTTTGAGGATATGTGTGGAATGATTGAAGCTGCTTACAACAAATTCCCAGAGGGATTGACTCGAATGTTGTTGAAAGGCTGAAGCACTCCAGCCTGTCAATGCATTGTTGTTTTAAATTATATTGTAATTCCTGGATCTGGTGTTTTTTGATCACGTGAATTTTTTATGTTGTTTGCCCACTTAGGGCAGCGTTGACCATTTTCCTATTCTTAGAACACAAACTGTAACTTTATAGTCTATTTCAAACTGCAACTTTATAGTCTAATTCAAATTAAATTGAGACGTAGTATTTTAAGTTAAGGTTGAATTTAAATCGACACATTTATGATATATTAGCATTTGTTTAAAGCTCGTTTCTACAAAAAATGTCATGAGACATCAATAATCATTTTTTGGAAATATATCAATTGCAAAGTCAGGTTCTACCTGAGCTCAGTCAGTAAAGGCTGGACGTGGCTGAGCTCGATTCCCGGTCTAGTCGATGATTTATTAGAAAAGAAAAATTATTCGACTCCCTGGGCATAGTATGATTGTTATGCATTAATGGTTGTTGTTGTTTGCAGTGATGGAAAAAATCGCATCGAATAACGTTCAATTTTCAATCTTTTGCGAACACGCGCTTGGAAGAGTTTCATTCTGAGTGATTTTCTGCCGACATCATAACATACCGGAGTAAATGAAGAAGAGAAAAAAAGAGAAGAAAAATATGACATCGGTCACGCATGATTTTGTTCAGGCGTTGAATCATTCCTACAATGCATTCATTGCACAGTTAAAATTATTTTGTAATTTTCAGTTTATTTTCATGCACATAAAAAGAGCATGCAAATAACTTCAAAATTACGTTTGTTTTCAAATTTACACGACTTGATAAATAAACTGTGCCTATAATATTTGCTCAATTGAATTTTACATGACCTGTTCAAGTGACCTCGTTCATTATTACATCAAAGTTTATTTTTCACCGTACAGAGAGAGAGAGAGAGAGAGAGAGAGAGAGAGAGAGAGAGAGAGAGAGAAAGAGATATAGAGAAAATGTGTAAGAAAATATGTTTGTTTATTGTTTAATTCAATGAATAACAAAAGAATCCCCACATGCAAAATAGGGGCTTCAAGTGGCATGAGAAATCGATTATAATAGCATTTAACAAGTTGGAAGTCATTTTGTTTTCAATACAACACCTTTATTAAGAAGATTGAGATTGGATCCTTGATCTAATCGATGAATCGTGTTTTCACCATGAAAGAGGCCTAATGAACTGCGTTCCAGAACTTGTTGGTTTCTCCCAACATGGCATATAATTTTCATCCATGGATATGCGTTGAAAAAAAAAATGAACTCAATGAGTAAATTCAACTCCACTAGATTTTAGCTTGTTGTGGAAACCAAATAATCGTTTATGTCCTCCGCCATGAGCAAACTGGACTCAAAACTAAATCTATTCTTATCTCTTTTTTCACGGCCCACCGGACGACAATTACCTTTACCTATTGTTTAGCAAAGAACCGAATTTATACACCGGGGTTAAAATTTTCCCTCAAATTTACAATCGCAAACAGTTCTCTCTCCTTACGGATGGCGAATGACAGCTGAACGAGAAAATCAACTTGGTAGCCTTATTATTTGATAAACTTGAATGAAAGAAGAATTATAATTACACGATCATGTGAATTTTTATGAACAGGCATTGAAAAACAAGTGCACTGTGATTTATTATTATTGCAACGTGTACTAATATAAATTTCAAGGACTATGAATTTATTTTTAAGTCCTTATTAATGCTCTAGTTTGTTTCATTATCATTACCTTAAAATTAAGCTAATGAATGGATTGCATTCATGTATTTTTGAAATTTTAGCCTTTTACATCACATGTAATACTCAAATGTTTTAGCTGTGTGTACTATGAATGACAGATGAAAGAATCGTTGTTTGTTTAAAAGAAAAGAAATTTTTAACCATTTGGTCACATTAGACGGTTTTTATGGCACTAATCAATACACTTATGCTACGTGACAATAAGCATGAAATGCCGAAAAGAGAGAAAGAAAGTCATCATGAAAGAGAGCTCATGGTTTTTTTTTTGTCAAATAGTTAGTCTAGGACAAAAATGATAGGATCAAGGGAACCATGCCGTTAACTATGCCATTAAAGCTTCATCAATTTGAACAAAAATTAAAAAAAAAATCCCAGTCAATTCATTGTTTGAATGTTTGGTAGACGCTTTAAGCAGTTTATCGATAAATATTCAAGTGAAATACACAATAAATCCTGAAAGATGATGATAAATGACGTTGCTGCAATTGTTCAAGAACCGTCTTTCTACGTAAACTCAACTAACGTTTGCATTTAAAAACAATTGACATAAATTGCCGATTTTTCATAGGTTTACCTTCACTCGCACTGATGAAACTATCCATACAGCATAAATCATAATAACCCATGAGTCAGCAGACAAAATTTGACAGTTCTATCAGCTGAACTCTAACCGTGATGGCAAAAACAATGAAGCATTCTGAACTGAGTCAGAAGTGTGCGTATTCAAAGAACGGCACCCCGCCGCGTCGAAAACGGACATCGTGCGGCACTTTGTGGACGCCGGATACGCCCGTTTTTGGCACTATTAGACAACAATCAGAGCATTGAAAGAAAGCCCGGATCCGGGCGGCTGACGACCCTGAATGACAAGAAGCTCCAAAGGATTCTGAAGAGGAAGACTGAGGGAAAAGTGGCTACAAAGCTGCGTGCGCTTGGCCGGGAGGTCGGTTCAACCGGCCAAACAGTGAAAAAGTACCTGGCAAACATGAACATACATGTCAGGAAGCGGAAGTCACGTCCACTGGTTTCGGAGCTGCATGCAATGACGCAGCGGCAGCGGCTGAATAAGATGGTCAACTCGATTTTCCCGGCGAATCGCGACGTGGCGGTAGTGATGGACGACGAGACCTATCTCACCCTGGATGTCAACGACTGGCAGGGCACTTCGTATTTTACTTCCCCCACGAAGGAAGTGAGCTACGAGGTGAATTTCATTTCACACACCAAATTCCCCAAGAAGATGCTGCTGTGGCTGACAATCAGCGAGAAGGGGAAGTCAAAGCCGCTCTTCTTTCGCTTCTGCTGGCCGTGAACGGGGAAATTTCTAGTACGAGATGCTTGCCGGAAGTCGAGTCGTTCACCAAGAAATACCATAAGGGCGAATACCTGGTCGGATCTGGCGTCGGCCCACTACTCGAAGCGATCGTTGGAGGAGATGGAGCGGCTGAATATCGATGTGGTGCCCAATTCGGCGAACCCGTCCAGCAGCGTCTCATCGAGAATTTCTGGGCCAACCTGAAGCGTTAGATCTACTCCAACAATTTTGTCGCGAAAACTAAGGAGGAATTGATAAATAAAACGAAGAAAGAATTCAAAAACATGCCTACACGCCTGTTTTCGTCCACCATGGCGAATGTTCCGGTTAACTACCGGAAGGCCGCTTGCAAGGGCGTAGAATTTTTTTGCAAGTAAGCTTAAATAATTACCTTCTATGAGAAATTTATCAAAAGCAATTATCTGTTTTAGCTTTTTTTAGTATCACCATCCGAAAAAGTCAATTTTTTTAAACTAAAGCTCATGCTTAAAGCCTGTCTACGTTAATGTTTGGACACGTTTCTTTCAGTGTAGGTTTTGAATTATTTCACGGATCACTGAAAAGTTTCACATATATGAAACTCTCCACTTTATTTCGTGGTACAACATGTTCACATTCTTTTTACACCCAGTAAAATGTCGTCGAAGCAAGTGGAAGTGCGTAAACGCTTTTTTTACGAACGGAAGCAAAATCCGAATTTATCGGTACGCGATCTTGCCAAGAAACTAAAACTACCGAGAAATACCGTGTTTTGTGTTTGCAAATCATTTGACCAGCGCTTGACTGTGGATCGGAAGGTTGGAAGTGGAACAAATCGAAACGTATGCTCGCGACAAATGGACAAGAAGGTGGTAGCCATTATTGAGAAAAATACCAATCTTTCTGTGCGAAATGTGGCTCACAATGTTGGGAAGTCAAAATCATACGTACAAAAAGTTAAGTAGAGGCAAAGATTGAAGGCATACAAAAATGATAAAGGTGCCCAACCGTGATGACAATCAAAATTTCACTACAAAAAGTCGTGCTAAGAAAATTTGTCTTGTTGAGTAAAACACTCTCATGTAATTTCACATCGTGCTTAGCGTTATTTGCGACATTTTCATCGAATTATCTTGGAAGAATGTCGATGTCATGAAAAATATCAGAGTTCAATGGCGGACCAAACACACTTACGTCGAGAGGTTGGTGACGATTTGAGCAGTGGGGAGGGAAGGAAACAACAACTATTCTGCAAAATAACGAAGCTTCCAATGAACGATGGGATTCATGATTGTCCAAATCCGGTTGATCAGCAGAGCATCGCGTAACCTACATTGGTTCCTACATCGCGTTGGTGGGACTGCCGCCTAAGGTATAGCTGACGCGATACAACATCTCTTACTCAGCCGCTGGATGCCAGGACAGACGCTGATTTAGCCGGCCCTCCTTGGTGGACAGACGCTCGGCACGCACCTCCTCAATCTAGCTGAAGTCAGAAGGACAACAGTGCCCAGGCTGCACTACCAGCTAAGTACGCAACCCCTAGCTGGCGGTCCCCGTCATCTCCTGACCCGTGGAAGCATGAAGCAGGAACTTGTGAGGACCAGAGATATGTTGCGGAGACGCACGGTTCGCACAATTTTGCAGGACATCCACTGGTCTGTTACTGAACAGAAAAATTAGGTATTTGAAAACAAAGTAGATCACTACAACTATCACAGACAAAACCTCAATCAAAAGACGCGTGATGTTCTTTTCTGGAGAGCAATAAAGACATATTAAAAAAAAGCCCTCTCTTCACACCTCCAGTCACATTCCAAGGACAGCAGTATAAGTGATCGAAGAGCCCGGCCTTATGATTCCTGAAACAAATGGCCCATCCAACCATAACTTCACCAAACAACTTTATTCAAATAAAATCACACAATGCCCATGATCGTTGCCAGTCTTTTATGAAAACAGTAGCTGAAATTCAGAAGTGAAATCCACATGTTCATGCTGAAATGCTCAAAAACAAACTGAGCCCTCAATTGATATACATGCTCCCAAGCTAAATGGCTTCGGAGTGCAAAGATGACTCCAAAGCGTGCTGAAACCATCTACCAAACGAGAACGGGAAATAAACAACATGACTAAAAGCCACACGATCTTCAGTCACACCCCCTCACCTAGCTACTGTCAAATTGACAACATTGCCCTGGCTAAGCCAACCAGCGTCTCCATGTCTCAGCCGGCAGTTCCCCGTGATCACATGGCTCATGGAGGCGTGGAACTTGTATGAACTTGTGAGGACCGGAGGTAGGTCGCACCCTGCTTCCCGGTTGTCAACTCAACATTTGAAGCCCTCAAAAAATGTATGTTCGATTCAAAGAATTTTCTCCACTGCACAACATTCGCTACAATGGCTAAAAACTATTCTGGTGTCAGAAATACAAATACTTAGCTTAATTTCGTTTGATCTCGTATCCAATCCAAAAAGTCCGAACGGCAACCAGCAACGAACAACACCCATCACCACCAGCTGAAAATTGCACCGGTAACGATTTCATCACACTACCACAACCGCTGCTCTACCCGCGATGCTTTTTCTGATTTGACTCAAAACAAGAAGGAAGGAGTCATCGGACTTCAGTCTTGCAGGTTTTCACAAACAGAGAGGGATTATATAACAAATTCACTATACACTTGTAAAGTCTAATGTAAAATTGAAAATAGAACGAGACGAATTGTCAAGGCAAAAAATGTCACGTCTTTCTTCACGCACCGCATACTACGATCTCCAATTGCGTCAAATCGAGCGCTACTGGGCAATTACCAAGCGGCACCTTTTCTGTCAATGAGTTCAAAAAAATGTGGTCATCAACTAGTCAAAGGGTATCGCAGAGAGGCTAATGAGGAGTATTCGTCAAAAAGTACATCAGCTTCATATCTAGGAGTATTTCGATGAAAATTATATTTATTCTGTAATATAGAGACAACTGTGATTTTTACACATAAAACCATTTTTTAAGTTAGTCGCCAATAAATTAAACATCTGCAAAACAATGAATCCTCATTATTAAATGAACAGTCCTTATATTAGAGAATATCAATTCACAAGTTCAATCTCTCCCTTGTAGGAATGCTCCTACGGACATGATCAGACCAACTTTTTACTTGCTTTGTGCAACGCATAACTAGGTACATTTTGTGTGCCCATCATCTTTGAATAAAATTTTATATATTTCACATTATCAGATGTTGAGATCATTCCCTCCAGACCCCAACTGTTGACCCGAGGCTGACTGATCCGTCCGAACGAGCCACTAAACTCTCTAACTGTTGCTGCTGCGCTTGACTGGAGAGGAAATTTATTTTTCACCCAATTGAACCCGCCGGGTGGAGAGCAGCTCGAAAGACAGCAGCCGATGTAATGATGCCTGAAAAATGGGTGCAAAACTGAATCCTGGATTCGATCCAACTATGTGGGACGGGTCTGCTTCACAACTGGATGCGTTCTGTCGTCGTCATCGTCATCGAAGTCGTTACCTACTCGTTCGTAATTTATATTTCTCGAGCATGAGTTTCCACCCATTTGCTTCTGCCACCAGATCTTGGCGGAGAGATTGCCGTGCCATTTTCTATCAATTTTCATATAAAACTCAATCGAGCATGACGTATCATTTTCAAGCTCAGCATACGGATGGTAGTGGTAGTATAACGATATGTCGACTGACGACATGAAGTAAATGGTGCAGGGTTTTTTTTTTTTTTTTTGCGAAATTGAAGCTTGTTTCTCTTCGAGTTTATAGAGTGCAGTGTACTGTGAATTTGAGATGAAGTTGAAGTACAGGAAAAAGTAGCATTGATTGAATCCGGATGGAAGATGTGAGGTAAATTCCCAAGCTTCAATGAAACCAAATATCGATGTTTATTTATATATTCAATTACGCCAGTGAGCAGAGGAAAAATGTCACAAAAAGACTTATATTTAAAGAATAGACAGGCGTTTATTGAATGTTTCAGAGCGTTTGGCTGTCCAATTACTTTTCAGTTATGGTTTGTTTGCCAAATTTGGTTCACCGTTTCAAATAGAGAAAAAAAATCCAATGGGAGGGACAGCACTCTCATCGTCGTGAATTTCTCTAATTTACTAAACGTCAACGAGTCTCACGTGGTTTCCAATGAATTCAAATTGAGAAAATCGACACTCGCCTGTCCGTTCTGGCAGACATAAAATCGACCCTGCCAATATTCGGAATTAAATTTCTCTAATCATTGAAATACGACAGCGAAGAAATTAAATCGAAGCGAAGAGACATAGAAGGCAAAAATGCCAGCGGCGCGGAACGAAATTCCAGGATACATCTGCTGTCCCCCGTGTGGCACACAATCAACACCAGATACTGGAAATATGCGATGCAGAACGGTACTTCAATTTTTAATCAAATTACTACCTAATTCAATATCCTCTGACGACAGTTGGAGTGAAAGCAACTTGCAACAGCAGAAAAAAAAGGAAATCCAGCTGAAACGAGGGCGACAACCTGTGGAAACGAGATTCCTCATCGCCGTCCCTGCACTGCCTTTCTTATTTAGATGTAAACTAAAGCTCTCGTGTCGTCTATGCTCACGTAGTCGAAGTTGACGCTTCTTCATTTTGTCTAGCTCAACTTCGCCTTAGGAAGCATTCGATTGGAAATAAATTCGTTGTTCGAGTGGAGAAATATTCCCAGTGTGCATCTACCGCTACTTGCAGAGTCCAATCGCCTCAACTGGTAATATTTGCGACGTCAGCAGAGCCAGGAGCTATATCCTTCGGTTCGTCTCTTCTCCGGATATTGGTTCCATATTAGCGAGCAAAAGTGCCAAACACCTCCCACCCAAACTGTAAAACTTCTTTGTGCTTTATTTTCTGTTACGTACTCCAGAAAGCAGTCCTGCAGTCTCGTCTATCATATGCATATCGAGAACGGATCAATTTAAAATTCAAACAAAAACACTTCAGCTATTCCCTGGCATAAATGTGCCTTTCCATGGATTCGGAATTCCGAAGAAGATTGGTGCATCCATCCAATCGACGGAATTGCAACTGCAAGGGGGTGACCGTGCTTGGGAGATAAGAAGCGAATGAACGACCGAACACGGCAAAAAGGTGAAGGTAATGGAACGTAAAGCGCACTGAGAAACCAGAGGAGTTCCGTTTACCCATCTGAACACGAGAGGGGAGGCTCCATCGACATCGGGTGTGCGGTATGGAATGTTTGACATATTACGTGAATGGGAAAAATGTAAAGTATTCATCGAGTTTTGCCGGGAATCTGCACGGTTGGTGGCATTCATATGATAGGAGGGGGTGGAAAGGTGGAAGAAGATTGGATACTTTAATAAGTTTTGCCGGATGTTATGACATAAGAGCAGACAGATGGATGTTGGTGAGATGCAGGATGTATGCAAAATAAATTTAAGAACAAACTTCGATGACCTAGTTTTGATCCAAAATTGTATTTTTAGGGGGATCGAAGAGATCTTTTCTAAAATTTTATAAGCGCTATGGTATTCCAAAGAAGCTTTACACATTTTTTTAAATTATGTTACAATTTTATCCACATCTTAGGTTTTGCTGAACACAGTATCTTACATAGGTGTCGCCATTCTTTACTCTTGATTTATTTTAACTGGGTAATTTTAACAGTGGAATTGAAAATCCCCGCTTGGAGTGTATCCTTTTGACAGCGTATCGCTAAAGCTGAATAAGCGGTTCCGTTTGTTTACACTCATCAGCCGCCATGGAAGCCTGGCGAAGGCAAGTTTTAAGGTAATATTCGCAAAAGCTTCGACCGTGTCAGATAATCAATAGTCTTAACCAGTTCGGATGGAGTAAGCGTTTTGTTTTTCGTGCCTTTAAAAGGTTCTAGAAAATTGGAAATATTCATGTTCAACACAATGCAGGAGCTCGAAGTACTGTTAGAACGAAAGATTTCATATCATTTCGTTGGTATAACAACATTATAATGGCAAAACCTCGACATCAACATTTCGCCAATTCACTCGATTCATGGCTGCTTCTCTCAAATCTCATTGACGACCTACAATCGCCAGATCCTGCTGCACCTGATCCACTCACCTTGCACGCTGCCCTCCACGTCTTCATGTACTGGAAACGAACACCATTTTGTTGTCTGGCATTCTTGCACCATGCCCTGCCCAACGTTTACTTCCAGCTTTCACCACTTGATGGATGCTGAGTTCGCCTTAGAGATAAGTGAGTTCTCCTGCACACCGCCAAAGATGCTCCTAAGCACGCGACGTTCGAAAACACCAAGCGCTTGCAGATCCTCCTCGAACATTGTTCACGTCTCATGCCCGCAGAGAAAAACTGGTCTGATCAGCGTTTTGTGCAAGGTACATTTAGTGCGGGGGTGAATCTTTCTTGACCCCAAGTTCTTCTGGAGCCCGTAGTAGGCATAATTTCCACTGATTATGCGTCTTTGGATTTGACGGCTGTTGTCATTGTCTACCGGAGACAAGGATTCGAGGTGAACGAATTTCTCCGCCACCTTGATGGTCAATCGTAACGCTGCTTTCTAGGCGGGTCCTGTCGCGCTCCGTCCCTCATACTAGCATGTGCTTTGTGTTCGACGCATCCACCACCAGCCCAACTTTTGTTGCTTCGGGTTTTAGGCGTCGGATCCATATCATCCGCGAAAAATAGTGTAAATTAACTGACTGGAGCGTGTGAAAATCGCACCTTGGCTGTTGAGCCCTGCTCTTCGCATGACACCTTCCAGCGCAATGTTGAACAGGCTAGATTTTTCTACCGAAATCTTCAAGTAGTTTTGCACACCGTCCATTGTAGCTTTATAAGTCTTGTGAGCTTCTTGGGATAGCCGTTCTCGTCCATAATTCCTTATAGCTCTGTGCGGTTAATGCTGTTGATGCTGTTGAACTTCGGGACATAGTATTCTGTCGAATACCCGTCGATGAATCTCATTTACATTTGGTGATATACGACGCAAGGTGATTTGGGATAGAACTTTGAAGGTGGCATTTAGGATTGTGATCGCATGATAGTTCTCAAACTTGTCCACTTGTCCAACTTATCGCTTATCTTGAAAATGTGGCATATAACCCCTTGCTTTTACTCCTCCGATAGCTGTTCGTTTTCCCAGATTCGGACTATCAACCGATGCAGACAGATGAATTGCTTCTCCGGGCCTATCATGAGTGCAGCTTCGATACTATTCATCGTCCATCCTTGTAGCGAATTTCCATCGTCCACGTAGTTATTTATTCCGCTGTCTTGGTCTTCTGCAGTTGTGTCCTCTGCACCATTAAAGTGTTCGTCGTAGTCCCAAGTAGCACACCACGGTAAAAAATGGTTGTAGCAACATGATTGTGACTCAATTTAGTCATAATTCAGTCGCCTCAACCGGTTTGTTACAAGTGTGCTATTAGGGGAGCTGTTTCCACCTATCAATCGCCTCTCGTCCATCCGTCAGAAAGCCCTAGACATTTCAGCTCGTGGCACAAAGCCTTTGCAAGATGTGTTGAGCTTCTGATATAACTTTCGCATTTCTAGAGCGCGGTGCAGCTGCTTCTTTTTGTTCACACTCCACACAATACAGGTGGCGTTTCTTTTTCTTCCGGAATAAGTGGATCTGGTAATACCACTTTCGTCTAAAACGGTCCACGTTCTACTGCTTTTTTTTTTGCTGCAGCTATACTGCCCGCACTGTGTCCTGCTCCTCCAAAGCATCCATGTACTTTTCGACAAACCAATCGTTCTATGAGCTCTGTTCCACATACCAGGAGACGTTTTCAGCGGCATCGTTGGTGGCTGCTTTGATTTTATTACGGCAGTTCTGAAGAGAGGCTTTGTCATCCGGCAACACTGCTCCAATACTCTTTGCGTAGGCTGTTATGACATTCTATTGCTTAAGTTATTCGAGACCGTACCGTGGCGGGCGACGGGACTGTACGATGTTAACAACGGATAGTTTTGGTCGCATTTTTACCATCTGCAGGTAGTCCGAGTCGTATTTAGTGCCATGATAGGTTCTGTCGACGATTATGTTGGAGAAGTGCTGTCCATCAATCAGAACATGGTCAATTAGCGGTTTTATCTGCTGTGTTGATCTTGAGGTGTACTTATACTGAAGGCTTTCCTGGAAGTGGTGCTACGAACGGCCATATTCTTGGAGGCAGTGAAATCAATAAGTCTTTGGCCGTTGTCGTTTGTCCGTTGATGAGCACTGTTCTTTCCAAAAGTCAGTCTAAACTCTTCCTCCTATGATGACCTAGAGTCATGGATTGGACAACGGTTGTGCGGGTAAAGGCATCCTTACAATTATCAATGCTTTCGGAGTGTGAACTATGTACGTTGATAATGCGGAAAATGAAGAACCGACCCTCGCACATTCTTTCGCTGATCAGCCACCATCCAATCACGCACTTCTGCATTTCACCCATCAACGTGAAAGCTGTTTCCAGCTCACTTGTCGTACCACAGCTCTGGTAGATGGTAAGATTACCTCTGAACGCACTATAAATCCTTTTCAACACACTTCCTGAAGCTCTTCGATGCCGAAAGTGCGATATTTCAGTACATCGGGCAGAATGCGGGTGCTTCCTACAAAATTGAGGAATCGGCAATTCCATTTACCGAGTTTCCAATCACTTATCCTGTTTCGCCACTCTGGTCTTCGCCTATTGCTCCGGTCCGTATTTTGGTGTTGACGTTCCGGTGCTTGCTTGTTTGCAGGCGTGTTTAAAAGAACTGACACCAACCCCTTAGATTTACGGAGGGCCAAAGTGCACAGTTGAATTTAGAGTCCCACGCTGACACATGGACATGGAGAACAGACGCTCGGGTATTGTATTGGCATCTCTACCAAATACAGTGCTACATACAAATTAAGCACCACCTCATCAAATATTGTAGGGAGTGAATTAGACTGAATCCATCCGTAAATTGAGCGAATAATTGATCTCAGACATGATCTTAAATGCAAACCGTGAAAAAAAAAACAACAAATGGGTATGATAAGGGGATCAGGCGTACAAAGAAACGGCATTATCATCATATGGTCGCATATGCTCCTTGGCTTTCCGGACGATATTGAACTCATTGGAATTGATCATAGGGCAGTGGAGGAGGCTTTGATGCCTATGAAATGGGGGACAGCGAGGACAGGCTTGACCAAAGCGAAGCATTTACATGGTTGCTGGTAAAGATAGAGGGAGGCCTAGTGGTATTGGTGTTGAGGTAGTGATTGATGGGGATGTGATTGAAGTTGTTAAAGAATTTGTTTACCTTGGAACACTTGTGACATGTGACAACTACGTTTTCCTGAAGTGAGATAACATCCCAAGTAACAATTTTAGTTTTATTCCAGCCGTATAGCACGTCTCCTGGCTTTCTTGATAAAACTACATTCAAGACTGGTTTGTCTACCAACACCTCCTCTATGTTTTTTAAAAGCCAAAATTTGTTCAAAATGGCCCACGCTATAGACGGTTGTGAAAACAAGTTAATAACACCTTTATAAGAACAAAAAAAAAAATTGTAAATGTTCTAGTGAAAGATGTTATGACCACTTGATAACCTTCATAAAACCTACTGGCTGCCATAAAAACCAGAATGCGGCCAAATGGCCACAGCTGTCAAACTTAACTTTGATATCGTGGTTGGTTTTTGCTGTTCTGCTTTGTTCGATTCTCTGCTCTTCTAATTCATTTAGCAGTAAAAAAAAGGTCTAGTTTTGCGGGAAATTTTGTTTGTTAGAAAAATATCCAACACAAATTGTGTTTTCTACAGCGTATTATGCTCCAGATTATATGTGCCTTTTTTTTTATGGTTGGTATGGTAAATTTATGCGCTTGGAAAATTATGCGAATTTACAACAGCTTAAATCAAATTAAAACAAATATATTTGGTAAATTAGTCATGAATACCTGAAAAGTGCATGGAATTGGATGAGATTATCTAAAGGAATGCCGAAATTTGTGTCCGATCTACAGTTTATTTGCATACCATTGACAATTTGACGCATTTATTTTTACACATTTGAAAAAAAAATCAAAGTTTTGCCATTAAGCCAATTTTTCTTCGCAATGACTATTATAAAACCATTTGGTCTTATGGTGACTTCTTTCAATGCCAATTTGCCGTTTAATGCATTTACTGGAGGCAAAATGGTTTTAAAATGCTTTTTCAACTGACCATAATTAGATAATATCAATGAGTCCTAAAACGGCATTTCAATACAGCATTTTAAGAGTTCATAAAGTCGAAATAA
Source organism: Aedes koreicus (assembly GCA_024533555.2). Lineage (NCBI taxonomy): Eukaryota > Metazoa > Arthropoda > Insecta > Diptera > Culicidae > Aedes > Aedes koreicus. The sequence goes on from JAHHFK020001848.1 coordinate 73,988, forward strand.
AACCTTTGATAGGAGTAAAAGAAATTTGAGAAACAAGGTTCTGAGATTGTTGTGAACAAGCTGTGTAGGTTCTCATAAACCTGACTAAAATATGAAACCTATTAGGTGCCAATAATAAAACCAAATGCCATAATAAAACCAAATTGGTTTCAAGTGGCTTTCATATAACTTTAATAAAACTCAATAAAGCAGGATGGTGTTAGCAATGTTATTTGGGATGTGAACTATGTAAGCCTTGTGGTCCGTGAAAGTGGTGTAAGCAAAGTGCGCTGCACTAAGCCATGGATTGACACGGCGATTGCGCAAAATTATCTATTCAAATTTAATCTAATCTTATTTAATCGAATCTCACCTAATCTAATCTAATCTAATACAACAAGATGATTTTTTTTTCTTATTTTACGTCGGCCTATTTCCTCACATAGTGACAATCACCGACGCCAGGGAGACGATTCCACCACCTGGACCCTACCTAACGACTCATGAATATGATCCGGGACCAACGGCTTTACTTCCCTTCCGAAGGATGACGTGACCAGATTTTTTCGCCTCAGAAAAACCACTGACGCCGACTGAGATTGAACCCAGACCCACTGGGGTGCCAAGTAGCAGTCCAACAAGGTGAATTGCAAAACTATCTACGAAAAGTGTGTGAGGTCTGAATTGAATTACATATTATGGTTTTTTTCTACAACATGTCGATTTCAACTGGAAATTTTATTAATTTTTTATGCTGCATTCCCATTTAATTTTAGTGACACATATTGTGAGACATCCTGCATGTGCAGTTAAATGTAGGGCACATGTACATATAAATTAAAAACTCGTATATGTTAATGAACGTTTTCAGGAACAAGCATTCATAACACATCCTGCGTAACATTGCAGCTTCGACCAATTTTCATGAAACTCAATAAACTTGAACCTTCTAAAGGGCGAACACGAAATTATTGCGACACATTCAACAGGGCATAACTGTTTTGCCATTGGGTAAAAATCAACCAAATTTTGCACACTTTCTCATTGATGTGTATTGTTTACATGCTTTCAAACTCGAAGTCGTGTTTTTCGATTCAACGAAAATGGAGGTGAACCAACGCGAGTCGAGAGAACAAATTCTTTCCAAACACCTGGAATTTCCTGACCTGTCGCACCGGCAGTTTGGAAAAATGTTGAACATTCACCATTCAACCGTCTTCAGAGTGTTGAAGCGGTTCCAGGAGCGGTTGACGTTGAACCACGGCAAAGGAGCTGGAAGAAAACCGGGACCGGAGAACAAAAAGACGGAGGGAAAGGTGAAGCGGATGATTAATGCAAATCCCAACGTCTCAAGCCGTGATTTGGCTAAAAAGATCGGCATGTCGCAGAGCTACGTCCAGAATGCAAAGAAGAGAGCTGGACTACTACAAGGTACAGAACTTCCCAAACCGCGATGAGCGGCAACAATCGACGGCTAAAACTTGGGCACGGAAGCTCTACGAGAAGATGCTGACAAAATATGGCTGCTGTGTGATGGACGACGAAACGTATATAAAAGCCGATTTTAAGCAAATTCCGGGGTTGGAGTTTTTCACCGGCAAGAGCAAGTTCTATGTGGACAGCAAATTTAAGAAGAAGAAAATGTCGAAGTTCGCCTCCAAATATCTCATTTGGCAGGCCATCTGCTCTTGCGGACTGAGGAGTGAGCCTTTCGTGACAAAGGGCACAGTAAATGGCGAGATCTACAAATCTGAGTGCCTCGAGAAGCGCCTTTTGCCGTTCTTGCAGCAGCACGACGAAGCTCCGCTTTTTTGGCCAGATTTGGCATCATGCCACTATTCTAAAAGTGTCCTGGAGTGGTATGAGGCCAATTCTGTCCATTTTGTTCCAAAGGACATGAATCCGCCAAACTGTCCGGAGCTGCGCCCGGTGGAGCAGTACTGGGCAATAATGAAGCGGGAACTTCGGAAGAGCAAGAAGACAGTTTAAGACGAGAAGGACATGTTAAGAAAATGGAAAAAAACTGAGAAACTGGTACCGGATGACACTGTAAAGACTTTGATGGAGGGCATCAAGCAAAAATGCGTTCAATTTTACACTCAAGGCTCCATCGATTAACTTTTCTATTGATTTTTGAAGTAAATATATGTATAAAACTACCCTAAAATTTTGGTTTGATTCTAAACATTATAAGAAAATTGGCATGACATTTTCGGTGTCGCAATAATTTCGTGTTCACCCTTTACTGCAGAACTCATGGAGCTTCGAACACCTATTACAATTGATATATCGTTTGAGTATTTGATTTTTCTTACAACTATTAGTAAATTGAATTAACAGTACATGTAAGTCCATCGCATTTTATCTACAACCGTACTACGATGGATTTTGTCATTGCTCACCGTCTACACCCGCTCCAAATGGAATGCAAATTAGGTTCAGATCCTTCTCGCAAGACTTGGATTCATTTAATTGTAAACACCCTGACATACCTTGTAATCTTCTCATCTTTGAATGTTTCAGTGTCTTGAAAGAAATTCAAATATAGACTATTCCGGTGTTTTTTCCTCACTAACTGTAGCATTTTCAAAATAAAAACGGACATCAATCAATTGTAACGTTTAATTGGGAGGACAATTTCGTTATGCAACTTGTATAAAACATCAATCAACTTTCAATGTCTTCCCATTTTCTCACCTCATCCCTAACTTTTCTTCTTATGACTCTTTTGACTTGACCGCACAATCAGCAAACTGCACAATGACCGTAGACCAACAAACGGGCCATTGTAAGTATGGGCATTAAATTTCTCTCCAACTTTACTAAAACACACCAAACAATCCTCTTAAACGCCGAAAACTAACAAGCCTTGACTCCGTGACGAAGCTCCATCTCCATTATTGTTTGCCCACCATTCAGCCGCGATTGCACCCATCTTTTCTAGCGATCCGGTGAACAAATTTATAACTATGCAGTTACGCCCCAAAAAGAAAATCCATCCCAAAAATAAGTACGCGAAAATTGGAATCAAACTTTTCCGAATCATCCCATCCGGCAAGTACGCCTAGGAACCCGGAATGTCGGAGTCGCGGGAAAAAGTTTCATCTTCTTAGAGCTGCTTTCGGACCGACTCCCGCTCGGTTCCTTCGCTTTTGTAACACAATTTTCAGCGGCTTAAGTGCTTAAAGGACCAGAATGGGAAGCAAACAACGACCACCGATGCTGCTTTTCTAAATGGGATGGCAAATTTGCACGACCGAATAAAGTGATTCTCGTTTGGCAGCTTTGCCTTTCTTTATTTTCAAGTACTTAAACACTTTGTGCCGCAAGCAGTGTCCCCTGACCGCCAATGATTGTGAACGAAGCGGAAGTGATTGGAAATTTTAATTTATTCCTTTGAACGGATTATCCGGGAGTAATACTTTGATAAACAATTTCACGGTTTCGGTGCGTTGAGATGTTTTGCGGAAGGACTAGCAGTTTTATTCGGCAAACAAGCGCTCAATTGTTTGCGTTCGGAGATTTTCGGAAGGCGAGGATTTGTTGCCAAACAAGCTCAACAGACTTGCAACTTCGATGATTATTTGCGCAGCAAATGATTCTAATAATGAAACCATTCAACTTCTGCATCTGCATATGGAATGAGTTGAAACAGTTCCCGTAAACAGTTTGCAGTCGGAAAACTTTACCACAATGCAGTTTCAACTGTCTCAAAAAAAAAGCAAGCACCGTTCGAACCTAATTGAGCAAAGTTTGAAATAGCTTTTGATATTATAATGAAAACGATTAAAAACTTTAATTTGAAACGATTTTTCCCGCGATGGGGATTTCACATCGGAGCAACATCCAGTGAGGGAAATTCACTTGTTTTGAAGTTTTTGTCCATCTGTGGCTGGCTGTACCGGGAGCAAGATTTTCCCCCTCTGGCCTTAATTAGGTTATTAGGAAGAATCTGCATTTTAAAGCTGGGCAGGGTGAATGGATTCTTTTTTTCGTTACTAGCAAAAAATGTAAATTGAAAAGGGGAAAAAACTGAAAATCATGTACCGTTTAATATTTATACCACAAAGTGAACAAAGGCTGCAGCATTAGTGGGCAAATTTCGTTGAGGTACTTTTTCACAGACATGCCAGTTGGGACGGAAAAAGAGTGAATATAGTCTAGTCATGAAAATCGATCATGACTTTCTGCTTTAGCTCATAAACCTCAGCCAAAATCAAATCCATGCGATGAGATAAGCTTAAAGCTGTGTTCGGGAGAAAGATTGATGTGTATTTTTTGAGGAACGGGGACAAAGTGATGCATTGTCCCCGAAGATGTGGAGAAGCACAAAACTCACTCAGACATGCCTTATTTCAAGGAACTGAAATCGAAAAATTCAGTGTCAATTCGAAATTAGAATTGTTGGTTAAGGCGCCGGTAAAGTGCTGCTGAATGTAATTGATTTGGTTTGAAATATACCATCATCAATCAAAATGTTATTTTGATTTTCGGAGCTGAGTCAAGCCAATAGAGAGATCAAATCAAAGTATTCTATATTTAAGCAAGGAATGTATCGAAAATAAGCTATCCACGTACATTTGTGTTGTACGCGTGTATTTGTGATGGGTTCTATGTGTTAATTATAGCATGCTGTGCGTTTGACTGTCATCTTTTGTTTGTTACCTTGTTGGCAGTTTAAATTCTTCGTTTTCAATATGTTGAAAATTGTAAATTTTTATTGAAAAAGACGTGGAAGTTAAGGTTTTGGACACATGGCTACGTGAAAAGGGTGTAACTTTGTGACAATTGGTGAAGCGCTTTGAAATTCATCACACGAGTGTAAAACCCATCATAACCAAGTTTGGGGAGCACTGTTCTTTGGATGAACTGCTAGGAAGAGGCAGAAAACCCAGATCTTCCAACCTTAAACTGGATCAGAAAGTGGTAGCTCTATTTCGGAAGAATAAATCAATGTCGATACGTGATTTGGCCTATAAAGCGAGAACCAGCGTCGGAATGATTCAACGTATCAAGAAATTAAACATTGAGCTACAAGAAGCAGAAAATTGCCAAACAAAGTGCAAAACAGAAGCAACGCGCAGCAACAAGGGCCCGGAAATTGTATTTGCGAGTTTTGCAGCGACCGGATGCATGTATTTTGATGGACGACGAGACCTATGTCAAAGAGGACTCAAAAACCCTTCCAGATCCACAATATTACACTGCCCTCGTAGAAGAGGATGTAAGCGATTCATACAGATTGATTTGAGTGGAGAAGTTTGGTCGAAAAGTGCTGGTATGGCAAGCAATATGTTCCTGCGGTATGAAGACTACAATTTTTTACACTACCAGAACAACCAACGCGGAAATCAAACGATCTGAGTGTCTGCAGAAGAGGTTGCTGGCTTTTTATCACAAGCATAGTACCCCTCCACTATTCAGGCTGGATTCAGCGTTGGCGCATTACGCCAAATCAACTCTCAATTGGCTCATGGAAAAGGATAAAGAGGAAGACATCAATCCGCTAAATTGCCCTAAGCTTCGGCACATCGGAAGCTTTTTTCGAATGGGCTGAAACCTGTCGAAGGTAATTGTGAAGAGAGGCTTCAAAAATACTGTTTAAGCTTTTCTCAGCAGCTATGCAAGAGTTCGAAAATTGGGCTATGGTGTCCAAAAAAAAAAAACGTTTAAATAGCGGAAACTCTCAATAAAACTCGATTCATTGCCAACAAAACAAACAATGACAACTGTAAAAACTCCGAACACTTCATCATTTCTCAATAGTGATGAAGTAACTCGACGTGCACCAAACAAAGGATATGGGATATACTACAATAGATCAAATTACTGGTCGCAGTGGCTTATGTTCCGAACAGAGGAAAAAAAAATGATCTGAAAGAAAAATATGTTGATGAATTATTTTCGATACAGCCCTTACGAAACGCAATCGGAATGAAGGTTTGTCTATGTTATCTCTTTTTCTGGTTTCTAACATTTAAAGCTACATAGATAATTAGTTGTTTTCAGGAGTGTAAGTTTATATGTTTTTGCATTTATTTATTAGTATGATTTTCAGGTACTCAAGCTGGTTCGGCACAAAAGCGTAAAAGTTAAATCTTATAAACGTTAGAAAAAATGTGTCCATTAACACGCATTAAGCCTTGTCTGCTGTAGAGTGTTTCAAAATGCAAATCAAGGGTACACTGCTCACGAAGGTGGCTCAAAATTTGTAATTTGAACTCAAGAGGCACCTAACCATCATCATAACCATCACTATCAGGAAGCAGTTTTTTCGTTCAAAATCAAATCAATCACAACGAAAATGTTTCATTGCATTACACCTGTAATACTTTTTTGTTATAAAGCAAACAATGATTTTCCGTGATTTTTTTTTTTCTTTTTGGAACGACTTTCACGTTTGTGTTTCGTAAAAGAGATGACATGATGCACTGCGTATTAAATCTAACAAAAACCTTGTCAAAAATCGAAAAAATTAAAGTGATGTAACTATCCTCTGTATAATATCATTGCTGCATCGTTTGACAGCTTTTTGATTTCCTGAATTTGAGTTTACTTTAGTTACGGTAGGTTAAAAGTGATGGAATTTAATAGTTTAATATTTAACGAATCTGGGACCGTGAGCTTCATCGCCATGAAATAAATGGTGGCGAATTTCGAAAAATCAGAGGTTTAGATTAGGCTCTGAAATTTTGAAAATACTCCAAACATTGATTCCTATCATGGCTGATGGATCTTCAATGCAATGTTAAATTTGTGGAAAGACCCTAAAACAGTGCAATGATCTATCAATAACGAAAAACAGAAATTTCTGCATAACTCGAGATCTAATCAAGCAAAGACCCTTCTTGAACCCGGTGCGAGCGTTGCTACGCTTGCAACTAAATGAATGAACATATAATAGAACTGGCGCGTTATGGTTGTTTTTAGGAATGAGTTTTATTAAAATATTTTCGTTCGATAATGAGGGACTTCGATTACAGAGTATAATTTTTTATTTTGTTTTTGCTTTTATTTGTGTTTACGTAGCTGCTTCTATAAATTTATCGAACTTAACGTTGCCATTCTTGGAGTGAAATTTCTTAACTTTTTTTTTTAAGTACCTACACAGAAATGAAAAGTGTGGGAGTTCCTACTATTTTGGCTGCCAGCGGCAGTTCTTAAAACTACTATGGTTATTTTCCGTATTTGTGTTTGTGTATTTGTATTTGTGTTGTCTTTCTGTCTATCTGACCCTTAAAGACTTGGAAACTACAGAACTGATCGAGGTGAAAATTTGTCTGCACGGGTTTTTAGGGCCGGGCAAGGTTCTTATGATGGTTCCAGAACCATCCTCTCCTTGGAAGGAGAGCTCTCATACAAATGAAACACAACTTTCAACCAAACATGAGAATTACCCAGGCAACTAAAACACAAAATTTATATTTCTCTGGTAAGAAGCATGGTCTGATAGAAAGTTGAATCCCTTCTTAGTCAAGAGAGGGAGATTTTTGAGCTACGCTTTTAATCATAAAAACATATAAAAACAAACAAAAAATTTAAAAAATAATACTTTACAATCGAAGTTGTACAAAAGAAAACGAAAATATTTGAACAAAACTCATTCCGAAAACAACCATGAACGTGTCAGTTCTATTGAATTATCATTCATTTAGTTTTAAGCATAGCAACGCTCACACCGGGTTCACCTAGTCGTATTTAAAATGGGATTCAAGGAATGGCAAGCCAGAACTAAAACAGACAAGGTAAGTTTCTTTTTAGTTTTGATTAAAGGCTACAACCATATTGTGAGCATTCATTTCTCTGAAATGGTAAGCGTAGCCAACATGAAACGAAGAATACAACAATAACTCAAAGAGGTCTTTGTGTTGATATGCCGAATCCAGGATTCGGGTCTTCTAACGATGGGAACTCTGCAAGATTGGTTTTGTTAATCCGGAAGCATATTTGAGAATAACAGGCCTTTGTCATACTTATTTAACGGTTTTTTAGAGGTGATTACCACTGGTTTTGACAAAGATACATCGAAGTTTGCAGAGTACGCCCTTGAAACTGTTCAACTGTATATTCGGCTTCGCCCTAAGACTACTACTCTGCATAAAGTTTTAATTCTTGATGACATTGTTATAGAGAATGCACTCGTACCCATTGGAATTCTTTTCGAAGAAGCCGTTGAAGCAACGAATGAGTATTTCTGGTTATACCGCATTTTTTCAAGGACATTTTTCAATAGTCCTCAGATGAAGTACTTGTAGTTTTTGAAGATTGATGAAGTCTATTCTTACTAAAAGGTGAGTGATAATGATGGCGACACTTTTAAACTTGTGTATTTTTTCATACTTGACCGAAATTCGAGATGGCAGAAAATCACAAAAACGTTCACGAAAGGATGTTGTTCACCCACATGTAAAATCCCGGGTTGTCACATCACGCCTTGGCAAAAATGATGAATAAATATCATTCTCAATGGTCCTCCAAAGATTCCAGGAACGGATGATAGTAGACAACAAGCCAGGATTTGAACAAAAACCGAGACCAACACGGATTAAACCGACAGATCGCTGATCGCTCATTTCAAGTGGAATATGCACATATCCATGCGGAACTTGAAAAAACAAATATTGATGTTTCGCAAAGTTTCGCCCAGAGGGCCAACAAACGATCCAGATTAAAAACGTACATGATGAAGAACTTCCCAAATCGAGACGAACGCCAGCAGAGTGTTGGCAAAACGCGAGCCCGGAAACTCAACACGGAGCTGCTAACTAAATACCGGTAATTGATTTGTAATTTTTAATTGATGATGAGACCACAGAGAACAGACGTTCATCTTCGGTCTGCTATTTGCGTAAAACTTTAAACCAACATATCAAATGTATGTCATTATGCTCCTGGTAGGCAGCGCTGCAGTTGTGCGATAATTGTCATGACAATGTTTATCAACTAAAAGCCTAGCACATAACCTGTAAACTTTGGTTTTTTTCTCTCTACACATGCTTTTATATCGGCTTTTATAGATTAACTTTCACACACGTTTTTCAAGAAAAGTTATATGGCCATTAAAGTATGTTCTCTGTGATGAAACCTTCGTCAAAGCGGATTTGACGGTACAGGAATATTTCATTTGTGGATGAAAATTTCAAATGGGAAAATATGTGGAAATACCACAGAGAACAGACATCCAAGCTAGAATGCCCTCCGTGTGTAAATTTCTGTAACTGCCATTTTAAAATTACGGCGCGTTTTCGTTAGTTTTGGTGAATCGTACGTTGATGGCGCCACTTGCTCACCTCGAGATTTAATAGTCTGTCAATTTTGGTTTGGTGAAACCTAGACTAGGTAGCGTGGTTTTTCCAACGGTTTGCTTTTAAAAATTTACACAGTAAATTGGAAAAAATATGTTCGAGCCTGGATTTCTGTTCTCTGTGGAAATACTGTGGTAATTCGAAGTATCTGATTTGGCCAGCCATATGCACTAGTGGCAAACGGTATGAATCATTCGTGACCAAAGGCACCATAAGCGGTGAAATTTATAAGAAACGGTTTTTGTGTTGTTTTGGCCCGATTAGTTTTCCTGACACTACTCTAGAACTATGCAGGAGTGGTATGCTGCTAATAATGTAGATTTGGTACCGAACCTACCAAACTGTCCTGAAATCTGTCCGATCAAAACCTATTGGGCCATGATGAAACGTATAACTTGCTTGATACAGATATTAGTTCCAGTAGTAAAATACGTTGCAAAATGTAGTGGTACGAATGAAGGTGTTTTTTTCATTGAAAAACCACTACCACTCTGTGAGTGATCCCAACAGTATCCTTACTGTTGATTTCAATCGGTTCAAAGCAGTTATTGTTAGTTTTTGTATATATCGGTCCAAGTACGAAATATGTCTTTTGTATAAATCATTTACTAGACATCGCGTGAATTCCGCGAATCGATGACCAATATGTACCTTGCTGCCAAACCAACCCTTTATCAACAATCCCTGTTATCTCTCGTGGAAGTGCAGAGGTCTTCTCGGCTTCCAATAAAGCGAGTATTATGCCACCATATTACTACCTCTTGGCCTTGAATCAACAGTTCTTACACATTTAGGATGCATGTTAGTCTCAAGCATCATCTGTTGGTTGTAAAGTCGTGTGCGGACTGATGCAAATTTTAAAAACATATTTTTTCAAGCTTTCCTGTGCTCATTCGATTTTAATTAGGTTCCTTATAAGCCTCCCAAAAATAAAAATTCAATTTATTTGGAACTTGCTATGCACTGACTACTTCAACTTCGTAAAGTAATTAGAACATGATTTTCTTAGTAAGGGAACAACATCATTTGGGTCTAATTTAACTTAACGGAATTGAAAACGGGTTTCGCTAAAGTGCATACTATTCCTTAAGTATAAGACTAAAATACTAAAAATACGAAACTAATTATTCGTCGCGGTTTTGAAGCAATTTTCGAATTTTTCCCTTAATTCGACTCATCAAGTGAGACACACGGTCTCGTCCACTGTGTTTGCGATTTAATCGGACCAATTTAGCTTTTGAGCTGACGTTCTGATGACTGTGTCTTCTACCTTCTGTTTTCTCCCCATAATTGCAAATGAATGAATTTGGGAGGAATGAGGATTTTCGCAAAAAAAAAAGAACTTTACTCCGTTGTCATTGTACCATTATTGTATTTCCCGGCCTTAATGACAACTCGCAAGATCCGACAAAAAAGTCACCGGACCAAAATCTGACTGAATGAAGGGCACAATTCGCTTCTGTAGACATTCGGTTTTGTAAACTTTCGAGTTCATAATTTTCTTAGTGACGAAAACCTTTTGGTCTTTTGGTTGCAGTGGCAAATTCTCTGCCAGATAATATATCTACGTGCAAGTTTATCCGCAAAACAAATGTGAATTCAACAGGGACACCACCTTTAACCTTCGCCTTGTAAAATGTTGTACTGGTGGTTAGCATTTCCACTCTGGCGATTATTTTCAGGCCTCCGATTCGTCATCAAGGTTTTTTTTGTACGTTTTGAGCACGCACCATACGGTGTTTCTAGAGCTTTTAACGAACTGAAAAAAGTACATCGTTATGGTTATTGTTACTGTCAACAAATAGACGTCAAAAGTTTCCAAAAACTTCCATTAGGAGCGCTGCAATAAGCTGCAAAAAGAGTTTGTTCTACTACTAAGTGCGCCATTGTTTACTGTGAGAAGTTTTTATTTACATCTCTCTCGCTGATTATTTCACAAAAACTGTCTTTAAAATTTTAAGCAAAGGGTCGCCAGAATATAAATTTTACCACCATCATAGCTATTTGCAGCACCACTTTCATTGTTTGAAAATTAAAAATAATTCTCATGCCAAACATTAATGGATTGTACTAGGTGGGATGAAAAGTAACCTCCTTGACCACCAAAATGCGATGCTACTACAGAAAAGCTTATAGTTCCTTGTAGTACATTCATATTTAGGCATACACGTATCAGTGCGATACTGCCCTTAGTTTTGTTTTGACAGCTGATTGTTGTTGACGTGTTTGGTGTGTTCATGTTGAATATGGATAAAAACGATTTTCGTTCTCTCATAAAACTTTATTTTTTAAGAGAAAAAACGGCGAAGGAAACAAATGAAAAGTTGGATAAGAATTATGGGGCAGTGGCTCCGTCAGATTACATCGTTAAATATCAGCTTAGAGAGTTTCGTGGTGGCCACAACTCCACTACCGATCAAGTCCGCAGTGGTGGGCCCACCGAAGCGGTTACAGAGGACAACGGCAAAAAAAAAAATCAAGAAATGAGCTAGCAGATGCCACAAAGATTAGTACTGAGCGCACTCGCTATATTTTGGGCGAGATTCTGCATATGAAAAAGTTATCCTACCGCTGGGTGCCGCGCATGCTCACTCCTGACCAAAAACACGAACGTGAGAGCACTTCGAAACAGTGTTTAGACTTGCTGATGCGAAATCGGAAAAACTTTTGGCGTCGATTGGTAAGTTTTAATGAAACCTGGATCCACTATTACACACCAGCGAATAGAATGAGTGCCCGGCAATGTAGTGAAGCCAGCACGAGTGCTCCGAAGCGACCTACCCTGATAAAAAATTACCTTAAACGAACGATATCACAAATCCTCCAACAATTTCTTTAATAGTTTGGACGAGACCCCAAATAGGTCGTTAAGAAAAATAAACATACGAAATTTATAAAGGTACGGAGGCTCAATGGGTCGGAAAGATGTTGACGTCGGTTTTTTGGAATTGTCATGGTGTACCTCGAAAAGAATTCAAACACCAACAGCAAGTATTACTGTGAATAATTGGAGCGATTGAAGGCCAAAATCACTGCAAAACGGCCCACATGAAGAGAAAAACAATTTTGGTTTTTGCAAGACAATGCGCCGGCGCACAAGAGCATCCAAACCATGGCTAAAATCAAGAACTTACGGCACCAATTGCTCCCTCATTCACCGTTTTGACCCGCTTTGGCTTCCTCGGACTATTATCTGTTCCCATATCTCAAAAGATGGCTCATAAATAAAAAAAATCAGTTCACGCGAGGAAATGATCGACGCCGCGGAGGAGCATTTTGCAGACTTTCCGATTTTCCGGAAGGTCTGCAAAATACTCCTCCGTGGCGTCGATGATTTCCTCGCGTACTTTTCCGATGGGATCAATAAGTTGGAAAATTGCTGGAATAAGTGTATCGAGCTAGTGCCCACATTGAAAAAAAATAGAAATAAAAATATTATTTTTTTTTCATTCCCAAGGATGTTACTTTTCACGCCACCTAGTATGCTGCAGTGCCGCAAAAATGTGGCATGTGAAATCTTAATAGTATTTTAGGTTTGTTCCTTCGAAATTCGAAGTGGCGAGGAAAACCCGCTATTTATTGGTTATTAGTGACCTTCACCAGATAAACCCTTGCGCTGAACTGGCCGGCTTGACGTGCCGCAAGGGCTCAGTAGGGTTTCTTTGTCATGACCCGAAGCTAAGAGTCAGTTCCATTGTGGTTATATCAAATAGATAAGTTTTTCCACTGTATTTATCTACACATTTCAGGATGAAGCAACATGAGAGTCTTAATTGGTTTTGGCATTTCAGCATAGAGACGCTGGTTGGCTTAAGCAATGTTCTCAATTTGACAAAAGCGAAATGAGTGACTGCGACTGAAGATCGTGTGCATGCAGGGTACATATTCCATTCTTATTTAATTGATAATTTCAGCACGCTTTGGGATCATCCTTACATTTCAAATTAATTTTGCTTTTAGGAGCATGATCATCATGACAATTTAGCCTGGGCTTCAAATGGTGAGTTGACAACTTCGAAGGAGGGTGCGACCGACCTCTCGTCCTCACAAGTTCCTACCTCACGCCTCCACGAGTCATATGATCACAAAAGACTGCCAGCTGAAACATGGAGACGCTGGTTGGCGTAGCCTGGGCAATGTTGTCAATCTGACAATAGCGAAGTGAGGGGGTGCGACCGAAGATCTTATACCTTCAAATCATATTGTATATTTTCTTTTCTCATTTTATTAATAATTTCAGCACGCTTTGGAATCATCTTTGCATTCTAAAACTATGTAAGAGCCTGGAGCAACATGCCAGGCATCAAAGGCGGAATTTGTATCTCAGTATTTCAGCATACCATTTATTTAAAATTGCACATCTGAACTTCAACTATTATATTCATGGCATGTGCTTACACGTAATGTAGGATTATATTATAATGTTGTGTTTATGGTATTATGGTAAGATAAGCCATTTCTTTCAGAAATTATCCCACCGGACTCTTCGTTCACTCTAACTTTGAAATGTTGCTAGAACAGTATAAAAAAAATATTACAAATATTACAATGTTTTATAAAATAATATCTTTTATTGAAATTTTATCTTTTATATTTCGAATGATCTATTCTATTTTCAGCTTTCCCAGGACTAGTAGGATATTGATACATATCTAACTTTTATTTATTTTTCAGTAACAATCCATTCAAGTTTGAAATTTGAATAAATTAGCATTTTAGTCTATAATGGTATCTTAATTTGTTGTGTACAAAATATATTATATATTAAATAACATATAACGGGGAAAGGGAGGGACCATCAGGGCACCCAAGTAAAACGATTTGGATAGGGAGCATGGGACTGCCTCCTCCCTATTGTTAACATTTCGTGGAACGAGGGCGGGCTCTTCGACCCCATCTATTGGGTTTATTATGTCAATCGAGGGCTCGATTCTAGTGCTGTGAGTGTGAACTTGCTTTTGGAAGGAGATTCTCTTCCCTATATTCGCGGGTTTCGCGTAAGTGTCTCTGCTTACGGGCCCGTCCAAACGTTTTTGGCCCTTCATACAGGAGCTTGATGATCACAAACAATAATAGAATCCTGATCAAATCGTTTTTCAGATTATTCCACTGCTATGGAAAGTTTCCTTGCTGCAATAGATGGTAGTATTACATCATCATCATCATCATCATCATCATCATGATCATCATGACAATTTAGTGCTTGTAATGCTTAATTTGTTTTTTTTTCCGCATTTTAGCAAAACAGTGAAACAGTGTTAAAATTCTATTTCTGAATTTCAAATACTATTCCATCAAAGACTGATATGTGATTATAAGCAGTATAGGATTGTATTGAAATATATGTGTTTAGTGTTTTTATAATTAGATACTTCATTTATTTCAGGAATCATCAAACCGGGCTCTTCGATCACTCAAACTGCTTTCTTCGACTTATAGAATAGTCTGTTGATTCAAAAAAAAAAAAACCAAACAAACAAATTATACATCTTTTCATTTCAATTTAATCTTCGTTCATTGGACTAATCTACTCTTATTGTCAGCTATTCCAGGACTATTAAGATATTAATACATATCTAATTTTTATTTTGCAGTAACAATTCAGTAGATGTCAGTTATATTTTGTAAATAGATATATTGAATTCTATTAAGTAAATTACAAACATACATTGAATAACAAAGGGTAAGTGGGGAATACAGGGTTCCAGGCGAAGTGTAGGCTGGATGAGGGATTCGTGGTTATCTGACCCAAGTTATGGATGACAATTATGCCTTCCTTGATGGGAATCAACAGATCGAGATCAGCGAAGGACTAATTATCTTCCGACAGTCTACATTGAGTTTGCTTACAATATTTTTAACAATCCACCAGACGGAAATCTCAACGCTGTTTTGCTTACTGTACATTTCCTGTAATAAGAGCAATTCATTGGAAGGAGATTCTTTATCCTTTCCGTAGGTTTCGTGTAAGTGCTGCTTACGGGTCCACACCACCGTTTTTGGCCCTTCATATAATGGAATTGTGAGAATGACAGGTATGTACAGTTTGATCTTGCCATTGGGAGGAACTGTACGCCATGGCAAATCCTGCACTGGTGGTGACTTTCTATCACATCACATCCCATAAGTGACCTTCACCAGATAAACAAATTGACAAAGCAACAAATTTGCAGAAGATCACTTATCAAAGAAATTTTGGAAACAAAAATCATTAAGGATTCTAGACGATGCCAGTGATGTAGTGGTAAACGTGATTGCCTAGCATTCCAGTCGGTCTGTTTAGATTCTTTGAAACTGAAAATGTCTGATCACGTCTCATGCATAAAAATGTCACTTCCCATTCCCATCGGTAGCCATTATTAGAATTCACGATTTATAAAAAATTACTGAGACAAAACAATGAAAAAATAGTGTTCTGATAGTTATAAATAAAAATCTGAAGTCTGAAATAAAACAGCTTTCAAATTTGATGAACAGGTTCAAAGATTAAAATCTTTAGGTAACAAGTAGACCAGATTTCATGCTTCTTTCGAAACAGGAGTCAGTACTTTTTGAGGTGTAATATTTGTATAAATTAGCAAATAAGAAGAAAAACCCAAACACACAAACCTTTGATGATTTACAACACAACACAACAAACGGTCTTCAAAGCAACACCGCGAATATGACAAAATCACTCACACCGCCAGCAACCCGGAAGCATCCAAAGCTTCCTTTCTGCCAATACTCTTATGAGAGTGTTATGAAAAATATGAAAATTTAAATATTAATGAAATTTCATACCCGTCGAGGGTGCATTCCTTCACGCCTTCCATGACACGATCCTCTCTTTTATTTTTTGCAGCATGCTTATTTTCATTTCTGTTATTCACGAGGTGACGAGGCACCTGCCATTGTACGAAGCTGTTTTGCACATCGGAATATTGCAACCATCATCCCGAGTAGAAGAAGAAGAAGAAAAAAAACCGTAACCTTTGCTGAACTACCCGCCCTGTAATGGCATTTCATTCGCTATTTTATGCTACATGACACCACCATCGGTATCGCATCGTTCCCATTGCATCCCACTGCCAGAAGCCCGAAAAAAAACCTGAAATAAATATCTACACATGCCATACGCTTTGATATGCTCCGTGATGAGGAAAAAAAGTGATTTTGTTTATTTTATTCCTGCGAAAGACGGAATTCCATCCTCCAACCCTGGTACCCGCCTACGCGTCATGAGAAACTTGTCAAAATGCAACAGCGGATGGGTTGGAATTCGCCTTGCCCCGGCTTCCTGTCAACGAATTGCATCACAGTGAACAAAAAAAAAAATAGAATATTCATGATTCAATTTGTAAACAGCATGAAAAGCTGCTGCTGCTGCCGCCGATGATGCTGCTCTGCGAGGTAATGGGAGCGAGGGGGGTGTTGTGTGTATAGATCTGTTTGTAACTGCCAACCGGTAGACCGGGGGATCCTCCTTTTCCTCTCTTTGTGTCGACATTTTATTTTTCGATACACAGCTTCATCCCGGTGTCACGTTTGGATTTGATGTATCCGCCCGGGCTGGTGCATCCTTGCAAACGTGCAAACGACGTCGACAACCGGGTTTTGGCGTTCCGAGTAAAATGAGATGCATTTTCATTTTCTAATTTACATAATCGCACCCGGCAAAATATAGCAGAAATGTGAAACCTCCTGGAGACGAAGGGACGGATGAATGTTCTCTCAATTTTGGCACCGTTGCACCATCCTAATCTCCAGGGAAACAATCTGGATTTTCACTTATAATTTGTTGATTATTTTATAGCGTTCGTTTCATGCTTGAAGTGTCTGCGAATGGAGGGAGTGCGGGTCCGGAAGGACGGGAAGAGATTAGGTTGTTTTCATTTCGGAATCCGTAGAAACCATCTCTCCATGGTGAAGAATTTTCTCTTCTGTCTGTTTGAAATATAACACTTAAATCCAGGATTAGGAGTATCTTTCTGCTTGCTTTCTGCGATGATAGCACTTTCAGCAGTTTGAAGCTTGATTTTTAACCACTCTGACATGAACTTAAAAGGTACGGCATGCAATGGCGTGAACTTGTTTAATACCATTTCCTCGTCGAAAATGGATTGGCCACATGTTTCAATCGATTCCAGTCGTTAGCAAACCACACTTAAAAAGCTCTTCCGATTTAACAAACCATTAGCTGCGATAAGAGTATGTCCTAAAGTAACCGGAAAATCACACCCAAATGAAGTTATCTATAGTTTATCGGTATGTGTCTAGAAAACCCATGTAGTAGCATGAACCACTTCTCCCAACATTGAATGCTGGGGGGCAGGAAAAACTTTCTCTAATTCGATTAAGCTCCCAAAATAATGAATGCACATCACATAGGATATCTTATAATTAAAGTGTTTTTCTTTCGTCGAACGATCCCTTCGAGGGCTTAAGCCTCAACGAACATATGAAAGCAGCCCGGACAAAGTTCCAATCGAGAAGCCATTGGGTGGGATGAGGAGCAACGAAGCTCCATCGGAACACGCCGAAAGAGCAAAAGTTTTTAATCTTGCCTCTAAAATCTACCGACTGAACATGATATTTGCTTCATAAAACTATCTTTCTAATATCCCGCCCTAATTTAGGGTAGTTTGAAGTATGTTTTCCAACCAAACCCCCGTCCTGGACACGATGAACGCCGTAATAGCATCCACTCAGGGAAAACGGGCAACCAGCGACAAATTTTATCATCCCATTTAGCCCAGCGTCTGGTCCGTCGTGTAGAACATATCTTGACTTTCTAATATCTCGTAGTTCCTTCCTAAAACCCCCACTCACTCGTCCTCTAGGTAATCATCAGCTGCTACCCAGCAAATCGACCAGGCAAGTCAAGTCAGACTGGGTTATCTGGAAAGAGTTTAACCTTTACCTCACTCGCATTGGCGCGGAGCGGGATGTAGAGGGGCGGTGGGCGATTAAATTAGTTGCTTCAGAAGCAGCCAGCAAACGAACGGACCAAATAGAAAGCAAAAGGTCAAGTTAATTTCAGGAAAGGAAAATCTCCTTGCTTGAGGGTGTGTGTGTGTGTGTGTGTGGAGGGTGTAACACACAATGGCATTGACAATCAAATACGTTACAAGTTAATCCCGGTAGGGGAAGGATTTAAGTTTTATGAGATTTGAAATTTTGAGTGGGAGGGTGGAGTTGAGTACGCTTAAGTGCCATGGTATTCATATCAAGTGTTTGTGTCTTTTAAACTATGAGGTACATATTCGAGAGCATCGATGGTTGGAGGAGTTTAATAAACTGAAATTAATGTAGATTCTCAATTCAATTACTTGTATCAATTTCAAATAATTCAAAATGTGCAATTGATCCATTGATCGTAACCCTTGACTTTGAACGCTGGTTATAGATATTCCGATGTCTTACAAAATGCATGGAACTAAACTTAACTGACCATTAAATTGAAACATCTTGCCAGCACAGATCCAAACATTTAACTCGTTATTCCAAAAAGGATAGTTCCGATGATTCTGATAGAAACTTGTTAATCGAAATTCTTGACCGATTTAATACGTTTTATAAAACAGTAGGTTTTTAAATCAAATTAAGCTTGATTTATTTTTCAACTGTAAGGTCATTCCATCCAAGTGTTCACACTAATTATACCATCTCTTGACCATCTCAGATCCCAAGTAACAATTTTAGTTTTATTCCAGCCGTATAGCATTGCTCCCGGCTTTGTTGATAAAACTAAATTCAAAACTGTTTTGTCTACCAACACCTCCTCTATGCTTCTTTAAAGCCAACATTTGAACAAAGTGGCCCACTCTATAGACAGTTGTGAAAACAAGTTAATAAAACTTTTATAAAACCATATTAGACGTTGTGAAAACAAGTTAATAAAACTTTTATAAGACCATAAAGATTTTGAAAATGTTCTAGTGATAGATGCTATGACCACTTGAGAACCTTCATAAAACCTATTGGCTGCCATAAAAACCAGAATATGGCCAAATGGCCACAGCTGTCAAACTTCACTGTGATGTCGTGGTTGGTTTTTGTTGTTCTGTTTTGTTCGGTTCTCTGCTCTTCTGATTCATTTAGCAGTAAATAATATCTAAGAAAAAAAGTTCTAGTGTTGCAGGGCAATTATGTTTGATAGCAAAATATTTAAAAAAAATTGAGTTTTTTTTTTAACAGCGTATCATGCTCCAAATCATATGCGCATTTAATGTTACGGTGAATATAGGCACGATAATAGCCGAAAATTAATGCGCCTTTATCTCCGCTGCAGACGACTCGAGCAGTCACCTGCGACGGATCAAGCCTACTCTGACGGTGAGTTTCCCGGCGGTGGAACATCCTCTGAGGCCGATTAGCCGCTGCTTTATTCAACCGCTCGCTTGATCTTTCCATTTTCGCTGCAGATACTACATAATTTGCGTAATGGCGCCATTTATTCCGTTTCAAGTATTTTCATCGTGACACATTGTCTGGCCGACGTTTTCAGGGCTGGTTTTTGCCACGCTGGTAACCAGCATCGCGCTTTGTATTGAGCCGAACCATGGGTAGTCAAGAGCTGCGTACATTGGTGTCTCATCGACGTTTATGTATCCAGACAGAGAAAGGACACCGCGTGTCTCAATGTATGTGGATGCTTCCTGTAGCAGCCATAACCTGACAGAAATTGCACCAGGTAAAAGTTTTCCTAACACTCCTGATCCTCCTTCAATAGTTGTACAATGAGGATTGTTCCAGGCATGACGCAGGCCACCTTCGTATCTGTGTGCACATGTGTGTATGCCGCACCCAAGCTTGTTCCGGGTACGCCACATGAAGTGGTCAATTTCTGACTTGAGCCCAATGCCACTTTGGACACATCCGTGGAAATCCGTACATGTTTAAATACCCCAGAATAAGTAGCCGCTTTTAGCCTAGCTCCAAAACCTAGCATGAAACATGTCAAATCCCTTGAGAATTCCAAGAGAAGTATTAGAAGAATGGTGGTTAAAGAAAGGGGAAGTGATCAGTTTCGGAAACCTTTGAATCCACACTTTGAACAGATGAGGATCCAATAACGAGTTCATTGGTTATCAAATCAAGTGCCCAGAATAAGGCATACTTGTTAAATTATGATTTTCAGGATGTTTTCTATAACTTGACTAATTTGTTATAAAACAATGTAAAAATGTAATATGGACTTATTCACACTTTTGTGCTATCCTGCTCACATGCTTACCTGTAAATGGAAAACTTGAATACAGGATTCGTCAATTGAAGTGCTACATTGAAACAAACAGATAAATTGATCAAAACAATTCAATTTTCTAATTCATTCAGCTTTTCAGGGTGTCTGCAAATTTTCCGTACAGACTTTTTCGGTATGCTTCAACACAACCAAGCGGATTAAACTAAGCATACCTACATGGTTTAACATCTTGACTCATTGTCTTTATACGCAGTAATGTTTGGTACAGTAGATCATTGCACGATGGCGTCATCACGACAGTTTTGACAGTTCAAGAAGCTTGTTTACGTAGACTTAGAATATTTTCGGTAAAATCGGTTTGAGATATTGTGATCTAAATTTATTACGATTATAGTAAAACAGTCGGAAAACAGAAACCAGTGCTTATTTTTACATCTCATCCTAAATCTAATCGCACAGATTTCGGAAAAAGGCGATGAAAAATTTCGTTTGAGCGGTTCACATTCTAACACCTTGTACGCAAGCTCCATGAATTGTCAAAAAAGTGAGGTTAATACATTCCGTGCAATGATCTGTTATGATTTCTAATTCATTCTAAATGAAGCCGAATGAGTGCCGCGCTGTTGTAATTGATTTTTTTCGAAAAGGAAAAACTGTTTCAGTGATTGCAAAGACCCTGAATATGGCGAATTCTACAGTGAGTGAACAACAGCTTGGAACGCTAGATGACCACGTAGGGAGAGGAAAAAGCGCACTCCTCAAATGCGCGAGGTTATCCGACGACGAATCACTCGAAATTCTTCGATTTCCATCTGAAAGTTGGCGAAATCACTGAAAATTTCAAAATCTTCCGTTGGAGCCATAGTTCACGACGATTTAAAACTTCAGTCATATAAACTGTGCAAGAATCACTGACACCATGAAAGCAAACCGGTTGAGAAAAACTAAGGTTCTCCTGAACCACTTATTGCTGTCATTGCTGTTCACCGATGAAAAAGTTTTCACAATCGACCAACATCACATCCACCAAAATTAGCAGTTGCTTCCTGCTGCTTTCAAAAATCGTAGAAGTATTTCAAGGAGTCATCATCCCGCTTCTGTCTTGGTTTGGGCTGGAATAACTTATTCTGGCAAACCCCCTTTGATCTTTATCGACAAGGGGAGGGGGGGGGCGTAAATCAAGTGGTATATCAGAAGCTACTTACTGACACAATAGCTTCTTGGGCATCGCAGCATTTCGGCAAAAATGAATGGATTTTTCAACAAGACCGGTCGCCGGCTCATGGAGCAAAAAAAACTATTATTCTTTGCGAACGCATTTTCTCAAACTTTTTAATAACAGATGAATGGCCTTCTAACTCACCGGATTTGAAGCCGATGGACTATTCGGTATGGTCCATCTTGGAGTCCAGAGCCTGCAGTACACCACATACATCACTAGAACATCTTAAATCGTCTCTTTGGGTGCCCCACATGGTTTGAGAACAAATATCTGTCGAAGAACTCGCGGCCATCGTGGATAACTTCCCGAAACATTTGAAGGCGTGCATAATAGCACAAGGCGGCCATTTTAAAATGAAAAAATAAAAATTTTAATTTGCAAACATATTGCAAACAACAATACAAACGTATTTGCAAACAACAATACAAATTGATTTTTTAATCCAACAATAAAAGATAGTTTTAACACCATTTTGTTGTACGGATTATATTTGGGCCCCTTGTACTTGAAAACAAACTAGTTTTGAAAATTTACTGGTCAAGTTAAACTTGTTCGCCCTTAGCCTAACCACTCCCGAGGACGATCGAGGAATACATCGTACGAAGCCCGCAGGTGCTCTTGTGGTATTTTATCCCAGGCTGCCGCCAGAGGTCGGTTCAGGACTTCCACACCCTCATGTCTTTAGAGCAGACTTAGGCCTCCAACATACTCCAGACAGCGAAGATCATAGGGGTTCTGGTCTGGTGAACTCGCCGGTTACTCCGAGCTCAAGATGAACTCTGGAAAATGTTCCGCAATCCAGAGTTGGGTTTTCTTCGCTTGGTGTGCTGGAACCGAGTCTTGTTGGAAAACCCCACGGCTCGACGATGTTCACTCCTTCAGGGACAAAATCAGCGGAGTCCGGCCTTCACGGGTGCTGGTCACCTGGTGGCCGTCAGCATATTGACATGGATTCGTGATATTTCTGGCAACCAAACTCTGTCACTCTGCTTATCCACGAACTGCTGTACGGTGAAAAGTTTCTCGTCGGTAAACACGATCTTCTCCAACCTTCCATCGGCCATCCTTTTCAGCAGCGCATTCACTCTTTTTATTCGTTCTTGTTTCTGCCTCACCGAAAGGTCTGAAACCATCTGGATCGTGTAGGGCTTGGTCTGAAGTTTATCATCCTGGATCCGACGGATACTTCGATCTGACACGTTGCGATCCTCCGCCAATTTGGTGGCGCCATTTCTCTTAAGGCGCCTCTTGACGATCTTCTCCATGACAGGTGCCACAAAAATAGCTCAACGTCCCCCACCATACGGTTTTTTGATACTTCCGGTCTACAGGTATCTCTTGACTGTACGGTGAACAAAACTTCTGCACACACGTAAATCGGACAGCTCACGAACTATGATCTTCTGCCGTTTTCCAGCTCGGAACAAGGCAACCACAGCAGTACGTTTCTGTTCGAAATCCGATTTTACGGATAACACTCGATTACAAAAGTAACACATACATCGACTGACAGCCAAGACTCAATGTAACAAAGTGACCGGGAGTCATCCAATTCAGTTTCGTGTACAACGTAACAATGTCTGTTTAAGTAATGTAGCATTTCAATTGCCGGACTCTGTACAATACCGGCACCCAAGCAACACACAAGTTTTATTACGTTTGAAAATAGTTTTAAATGACTAGATTTGGTTATATAGAAGCTTACTCAACATAAAATCATGAAGATGTGTTGCTCGGGCAGTAGCTGACTGCTTCATGCGACCACAAACCCTTGATATTGAATTATCTTAAACCAAAAACAGATATATGCAAATTAGAAACTGAAACTCAAACCTTTAATTGACTAACGAATGCATGAAACAGATCACTTATTTCATGCGATTACCCTGCCAGCTTGTGACGAATTTATCTATGCATCGCCAACCATAGCAACCCTGTTGTGTACAGAAAAAAAATCGACAGCGCTGTCAGTTGATTTGCAACAGTCAAGGCGACAAAAGACAGGTAACCATGGTCGATGGTTGGATCGTACGGCCAGCTCTGACCCGGAGCGAAGAAGTGAAATTGTGGGATTTCGAGTCCATCGGATATAGTTGATCCGGAATTCACAACATTCGCTTCCTTCTGTAGAAAGGCAAGAGCGTCGAACGAGAGCCGGAAGTAAAGTGCAGCAGAAGCTGAAGAGGAAGACCGAAGGCAAGATTGCCGCATTGTTCAGTGCCTTGAGCCGAGGATGGTTGAACTGGTCAAACGGTGAAGAAGCATATGCATAAGATGGGTATTGTTATGCGAAAGCGTCAGCGGCCATTTTTGATCAGCAGGAAAACACCCAGATATACTATTCGTATGATCTGGTTTTGAAAGAGCAGATTTCCCAAAGGAGTTCTGCAACAGTTTCAACGATTCCGCTCAAGAAATTTCGTTGAAAACACAAAATTTCAAATAAACTCTTTACTCAGCAAAATTATTCATGGAGAAATACGACAAAACTGATGTAAACAGCTGCCAAAGACCAAGCCGAAGAGTGTGCGACTTATACTGTTACACTAAGTAAAGTAATCTTTGAAAGTAGTACCCACACATTTGTTTGTATCTTTTTAACCGTGTGAGTAAATATTCTGAAAATTTGAACAAAACTGGCTCAATGTGCCTTGTTTCCTTCTGTCAAGTTTCATAACAATCCGTAAAGTACGTATGGCCATGAATGATACACTCATACTGTCAACCCGAATGTACTCCACAGATGAATCGCGAAAAACCGTAGTATCGCTAATACATAGTTTGAAAAAAAAGACATGTATTTTTCTGCATTAACTAATGCCCATAAATATAATGCTAGATTTAGCATAAGTTCATGAGATATTTCTTCTAAATTTCAACCAGATATAGGCGGAATCTAGACTGTTGCACGAAAGATTGCTAGCGATTTCGTTGTTTACGTTGGCTTTGACTTACAAGAACGAGGGCAAATTTTACGCCGTCTGTTAAAATTTATAATTTTTTTCTGTGTACCACCGTGTTTCGTGTGATAAAAACCAAATGCTCCTTGACTGTTAAACGGAAGGAAAGAAGTGGTTGCAGAAGTGGCCTAGTTAATTCTAAGATATCCAAGAAGGTCATAGTAGAAGCACGATCAAGCGCGCACTTTTTATCCAGTCGAGGGGGTATAGTTCCCTCCTTGCCTATCCTGCATTGGGGTAGCTTGGTAAAGCTTGTGAGCTTGATCGGGTACTGCCTTTCAAAATAGCCCTCCGCTCAATTTCAAATGCCTCTATTCAATGTTCACAGTCTGCCGTACTCTAGCGGAGCTATCAACTCTTTTTTTTCAGGTTCTAGCAGAAATTTCTGTCCACTCCTAGGGTCTCATGTTGAAGAGAAGATATTTTCTTCAATATTTGTTTGCCAATCCCAAGTTTGCCGTTCCACGGGATGTTTGGAAGAGGAACCTGTTGAAATTCACCAAGAAATGTCTAATTTGGCAGTCAATTTGCGGTTGCGGTAAAATGAGTGATCCCTTCGTCACTTCTGTGTGTGTGAGAAATTGGCGAGATTCATTTTTTATTGGAAAGGTCTATCAATACCATTATGTATGGAATAAGACATCGTTCAAATGGCCGTCTTGGCTACGATTGGTGGCGTTGATGTGGGAAGCCGTGCCATCGAAGGGTGTCTCAGCGTCCTTGATTCGCCCTAACAAGACCAAAGCAATCGATTATGACGTTTACCAGTATATTAGTATATCAGCCAACGCTTGTTGAAATTGAAGCAAATCATCAAAAAATATCACGCTCGCGACGAAATCATGTTTTGACCAGATCTTGCAAGCTTTCACCATGTGAAAAAAATGGGATTGGATAACTTAGAAAAAAAAAACCATTTGTTCTGAAAAGGACAATACACCAAACGTGCCACAGGCTTTTCCAATCGAAAATTTCTGGGGTGTACCCAAGGGTATGGTGTTCGAAAATAGCTGGGTTGCTCAAATTGAGCAACAATTCTCGACAACTTATTCAAAACACCGTATCTGATTTTGTAAACAAAGAGCGGAAGATACATTTGTAAATAAAGAAAAACGCATTCGTTAAATTCTTGAAACCCTTAGTACTTTCACCCAAACTATAAATAACACACAAGAAATGACATTACCCTAACATGATGGTGATGCTACTTTCCGTGGGGGTGCTGCGAGTTTTGAGAAACTTAAATTTGAATCTTTGTTCCCCTTTTGGTTAATAAAATCAGATACGTCGTTTTGAATAAGTTGTTGAGTGTTTGATCGAAACCTCCAGAAATAACTCCAGAACCTCAATGAATATGTTCGCACCACACTGCGAAAAATCAAAGATTATGATCCATTTAGTGCACTGAAAGTGTATTTTTGCTCAGTTTATAAATAGTAAAAAATATCTTGAAGAAGATTTTAAAATTTGATTGTTTGATTTCAAATGGCTTCGAACTTTCTTCAGGACTTCGTTACATATGTTAATTCAAATTATAGCTTATAAGTTGATCTTCATATTCTACAAACATCAAAACAATTTGAATGTGCCCTTTATAGTGGATTTTAAATGTCAGCCAAACAATACCGAAACGTTGATGAACTAATTGGTTAAACCCATTGAACTTCTAAAAATAATTATTTTTTCATTAATAATTCATTCGGTAAACCTCTTACCCCGACTGCCATCCTGTGAGATCAATATGGAAAGCTTACCTGAAAGGAAAAAAAAAAAAAATGATCATCGTTAGTTTTGAAATTCACCAATTCACATTTTGTAAAAATCAATCACTTTTTAATCACCGACTCTTTTATTCATACTATTGCAGACAAATCTCCCATGTTGGAAACAGGCATTAGGCTCTTCCATTCAGAACAAGCCGGAACCATTCAATATCCCCTCTAATAGTACCCATAGAAACGATGAAAATACATTTTGCAAAGAAAAAAAAAAAACCCAGCAACCATCTATTCTTCTCCATAAAATCCGTCCTTCCTACTTTTTTTCCCCCCTTCAAGCTCGCCCATCATGCAAATCTGTCGAAGATTTTAATACTGCATTATATCCATCCATTCATCGCTCCAGTTCCAGGACTTCTTCTCCTTGGAGGCAAATTCTCTTCCGAAAACACTTTCAGCATCGACAAAAAAAAACTGAAGTTGCATCTGCGCTCGTTGCAGTGCCGGAACCCAAATGGGACCTCCGAAACGAGGGGGATAATAGATTTCGATCCGATCGGAAAATCTCCCCAGCAGCAGCAGCAGACAGATGAGCTTAAAGCCTTCATAACCAAGCACCGAGCGGATCATGTGGCCTCCTGGTGAAAAGCTTATGATGATGCTAGAAATAATGGGTCCTGCATGAGGAGGGAAGGGCTTGATCAGGGGGCAGAAACATATAGTTTTATATTCAGCCGAGCGACTCTGTAAAGAATAAATACAATATTCTCTTCGGGATGGCATTGGTGAACCGCTTTTCAGGATAGACTCTAGAGATGATGAGGATGGGGGGGATATTTGCATGACCGTAAGCGTATCGGGTTGCAGTGTTATAAGACCTACGGTCCATCCAGAGGAAACAAGCATACAACGTGATGAAAACTACCGCCATAGACGTGTTTGGGCAAGGGCAAGGTATTTAATTTGATGGGCTATTTTCCTTATATAAAATGGATGCATTTCATTCACAATTCATCCAATATTGTTGGCAATTTGAAGTTTATAAAAAACAACCTGTGAATAGACTTCATAGTTTGCATCAAGTGAGAAACTGATGCAAACAGACAGACTGAACACCCAATGGGAATTATGTAATAATAGACAGCATCTGAATGGATAGCTTTTCAGCTGGAGAGAACTGTACTGGACTGATTGCAGTCGGACCATTTACCGGCCGGATCAACGACGTGCTATGGATGAATATGGAATTTTATGGCTTAAAAACAAATCTACATATAAATATTAAGTGCTCCGGCTTTGTTGTTACTTTACATATACTTATTTTTTTTGTGCCCTATGTGATCCACCCAAAGCCTTCTATCATCTATTCTTCGTGTGGCGTGCCGGTTCTCTCTTCCAGAGTGATTGCTATTATTCGCAATTTTCCGACAACGACACAAGGATGAGTGTGTGCAGCAGACCGCCCTTACATTGTCGAAAGGCACACTATTATTATTGCCTTTGCCGGTCGGTACGTTTCCAACAGAGGCTGCAGCATCAACAGCATCCTGCTTGCTAGTTTGGACCGAGAGGCCATGCCACCACGGCACGGTCGAGTCGAGTCGAGGCCTCTTCAGAACCAGCACCAGCAGGAAAAAATATTCCCTCGCCTCGTCGTCGTCGCCACTCGGAACGCAATGACAGTGGAGGTGAAAGCGAACATATATCACGAGAGGAAATTCTCATGTTCTTACAAAAATACGATCCTCATCGTACGGTGAGTACAGAATAACGGACGGTGGTTCAAACGCGCAAAAAAAAAAAAAAAAGAAATGATAGGTTAGGTTGCAACAACTGACTGGAACAATTTGCAACAACCCGAAGCTACGGAGGCACTAACAGCGAATCGTTCTCTACACTGCATGAATCAGGATGCGTCTGGAGGGAAAATCTGCACTTGTATTTCCCATGCCTGGCACGGATTGAGTGGAACCACAATACTCGCCTACACTTAGCTCAGAGATGGAGCGAGGAATGAATGATTCCAAATGTTTACATTTTTCATTTTTTTTTCCTTTTCCAAGCCGTTTCTCATTTATAACGCGTTTTAGTCGCATCTCTCCGTGGGGTGCGGTCTGGAACTTTTTAAAAGCCTCTTCTCTGCAGTACCGGGAGCTTAGGCGCAATCTACTACTATCGGCTTTCTTGCACACTGGAGATTCCCCTGGAAGCTGAAAAGGGCCCGGTGGGTACTTTATCATGGAATTAATGGTACTCGTGGATGGTTTCCGGGATTTCGCAATCGAGTGGGCTTTCCGCAGGGATTGAGTGGTGCAATTTTTCACTTTCTTTGTCTCCTCGGGGGGATGCACCATGGGGCAAGGGAATATTTTGCAAACCATTGCGTCGCGTGGGCTTACGGGGGCTTTTAAGTTCAGGGTTGAATATTATCGTCGAGCTTTCCGAAGCATTTGGAAGAGGGATCCATGTTTTGACTGCGAGTTCTATCCAACTTTAATTCTGGCTATTGCTGGCAACGCGGCCAACGAGATGTGACTGAACTTTTTACTAGTCGTTCACACCAGAATAGATTGGAGTAATAGTCGCGAATGTGTTATTATTCCAGCCAGCACAAAGTCGTAGATGATACCGGTATGAGTACAAAGTGGAGGTAATTTACGTACAAGCTAACGAGATTTTCGAACAACGTTTTCTCTACGTGGAACGTGTTCGTTCTGAATTTTTGATCAAAATTTCATACAATGTACATACAATTCTCCATCTTCTCTTGGAATCATCGGTACCATTTGCTTTCTTCTTAGTTTCGAAGAGTTTCTGCTTAACTAGAGCCCAGTACTTCTCTATTGGGCAAAGTTCTGGACATATTGGTGGATTGGCTGTTATTCCGAGAGTTGAAGCAACGTTTGTCACTTGGGGAGGTGACAAAAGACACCTGCAGTGACGTGACTCTTCTGGGTTTATCAAATGGAGAGTCACGTTACTGCAGGTTACTTTTCTCACTTCACCAAGTGACAAACGTCACTTCGGCTCTCAAAATAACCCTCACACTCATGTCTGTGTCTTTACATCAAATAAATATCATTACTGATATTAATATTATTATTATTGTAAATCAATTCATGAAATTAATGATTTTTACATTACCTTGAATTGATAAATGACCTATGTAATTTATGAGTCATTTCACGTCATGCGATGACCCTGCCACCTGCAACTCAAGCAGCTATGCTCGATTGTTTATTCTTACTGCCAAATGCACCCCGGATTGAAGAAGTCGGACATCCTGAGGTATTTCGTATCCGCCGATCCGGCGTATACAACTTCCTCTCCCTTCTGAGGAGCAAGCCGCTTTTCTTTTCTTCGGAACTTGCGGTTAATAGAATAATATACAGTAGGAAGTGCTGGTCGTAAATTGCCACTTTCATCAAATATGGATTATGGCATAATGGGACAATTTCCATACACACCCAATATTTTTTTATAAAGGTTTACTGGTGGGACTCTGAATAGAGTAGAAACCTCTTCGCTAGGCCTTTGATGATATCGTTGCGTTAATCCTTTAGAATCATTTTGCCAGCCGTACACGGAACGGCTTTCAAGTTTTCTATCACTTTCTCTCAGTCATCTTTATGTCAAATGTTTTGTATGGTCTCGTGTTGTCGTTTTGTCTGTTTGTTATTTAGTTCGTCAGTGTCACATTTTTTATAAGTTGTTTTACTTATCTTCGTTATTTCTTCACGATTTCTTCAGTTTTTTGTAAAGGGTGTACGGAATCAAATTGCGAAACACACAAATGTTCGGCAAAATTCGACCGCTCAACCAATCATCTTCAAACTTTCATCGAATAAAATGAAACATGTTATGAATATTTTCCAATGTTCTTTTTATTCAATTTCAATTCCTTATCCAAATGCACGAACCTTCTTCTTTTCACTACTCATAAGGTCAATTGGCTGCAGTTCCGGTGCGTTCGGCACGAAATTGATCTCCTTAGCCTTGTACAACTCCAAAACCTCCTTCGAATTATGGCATGAGGCTAAATCCAGCCAGAAAATTTGCCGCTTAATTGACCGTTCCAGTTGTCTCGAATGGGGTGTTCCGCTTTCCACACGAGCAATTTTCTTGCCAAATCATATATTTTTTGGCAATCTTCTGCTTTCTAACGTCCTCGGGGACATCGAATTTATTATGAGCGGTGAAAAACTGGATCCCCGGAAGCTGCCGGAAGTCTGCTTTTACATACGTCTCTTCATCCATAACGAGGCAATATGGTTTCGTCAACATCTGGGTGTAGAGCTTCCGTACACGTGTTTTACCTACCGTATTCTGCCGTTCATCACGATTAGGCGCCTTTTGGACTTTGTACGTGTGTAGTCCTTCAGGTTTTTTTGGCATATTGCACGAAAGTTTTGGTTAGAATCAGTTTCTTCGCCACATCTCGAACTGAGCTGTTGGGATTTCTCTTGAAAGCATGAACTACCCGCTTGTGATACTTAACACTATCGGAGATCCATTTTCTTTCCAATCGATGGTCAAACGTTCGTGGTACCGATTTAAAACACGAGACACCGTAGAATGTACCATTTTCAGCTTCCTGCTGATGGCACGATGAGATAGATCCAGGTTTTTGGAGGTAATTGCGCAAAATTTCTCTGCGCCGCTGCTGTTCTTCCGACTCCATCTTTGCAACGATTGCACATCTGCTAATGAAACTTACATAGCGTAGATATATACACATTGAACTAATTCCACTCAAAATTTCAATATAAAATACCCAACGGGTAAAAAGCTACAGCCATTTAAAAGTGGTGCAATTTGATTCCGTACAACCTTTAGTTTGTGAATTTCTTCATCTTCTGTTTGTCTGGAGCTGCCCATTCTGTGAGGAGCCATTCATAAACCACGTGAACTTTTCTGGAAGGATGGGGGGTCTGACCAAAGTCTGCTCTCCCTACAAAATTTCAAAAATCTGGATGGAGAAAAGTCTCCGAGTGGGGAGGAGGTCTGAGATTTCTTAAAATGAGTCTACGTGGTTTGTGAACAGGCCCTGATATGAATTTCACTCCTCTCAATGTCTTGCCATATTCAGTTTTGCCATGAATATGCGGGTCGTACTTTATGTTTTAGGGTTGTTTTTAGTTTACTTCCGTGATCACTTTTATATGATATTGTATCGAAAATAGGTCAGTCTGGCAGTTCTAATTTTCTTGTTAATGGTTCTGTTGTTAAGCTTATTCGATGCAATATGTGGATTTTCTCTTCCTTCTACGACGTAATTATTTGCGCCATCGTGATTTGAGTAGTTTGTTTTAGTTGAATTAATACATCGCCCATTGCCGGTGCACACTCTAAAAGCGGCGTTTTTTTTTTCAAAACTGAGTTTCTAGAATTATAAAAGCAAAATCGCCTCACGTTAAAAGGCCTCGATAAAAGTAAAACATCTAGGGCTACCATTCACATTTTTATCTTATTTCTGATTTCGTACTTATTATTCATTGTTAATTTTAATTATTTTTCATATTGTTGAAAGCAAACCACAAAAGAAATCACTTGATTGATACATAAAATCTATATGTCTGATTAATATGAATAATGGATCATTAGATGAATAATGGAACAGTTCCCCTATGTGGTAATGCTTTGCAAACGTGTTCTAATTTGTGATATTAAACTATTTCAGCTTTTTTAACTGATTCTATATGATCGAATGCTATGCTTAACTAATTCAGCATTTTCAAATGATTCTATATTATCAAATGCAGCATATCTACTATTTGCAAATACTGTACTTGACCCTTGATCGCCATCTCAGAACTCTAATGTTCATCGATAAAAAGTACTAGAGGATTTTCAGAAGCACTTTTGGGCTGCAGTTCCACTGATCTGGCAACACTTGTGTACTTTTTTCCAAAATGGTTAAGAACCAGACCAGCCCTGGGACCTGGTAGTTGAAGTTAAACTACCTCAAGGTTTTGCCGTGCCAGGGTTTTCCTTTTTTTTCTTTTTTTTTTTTTTTGGGATGTTGTTTTCTTTTCAGTACTATTGCAGATTTATTTTATTTTCACAAATTATGATTTGAAAATTATATTAAAATACAAAAAATAAAATTATTAAATGAAAAAAAAGTTTCTCAAGTAACCACAGCCATTTATTTTGCGAAAATTGGAATATAGAGCATGATCGTGAGCATATTGACCACCCGTGATTTGCTACTCCGTAGTTTTGTGAAGTCAGCTAAAGTTACACAGTGAACAGAATATCACTTAGTAGTAATACACAGTAGTGAATCATTCTCAGTATGAAACTCCTGGTGCCCCCACGAGTATCCTAGGAAAATAAATTGTTAGATTATAACTTTCATCTTGGAAGATAACTTTTTGTTACTTTCATCTTGGTGGATTGGATAATAGTGAGTGAAATTTTTAATCCGTTATTGCGTAGGATTTTCCATTTACAAGATTTTGCGGAGATAAACAATAAAGATAATAAAATATAAGTACCGATTTAATCAGACAATAAGAATACTATTTGCGCAACTTGCAATATATGATGGTGGTTTTTCACTCCTCAAACTAGATAAATTTAAAATAACGCTTAAGAACCGATTTATACTGGTTTAAACCAACAATAAGGATGCTGTTGAGTCATATTTCATTGAGAAAACACTTTTAATTTGTAGAACTACTTTCTAAAACATATTCTATTACTGGAACTTATATTTGCATAAAGCCAGTTCTAAAGAGCAATATTCTAATCCACTTAAAATAACGATTGATGGATCTGGTGAAATAAGAGTCTCCAGAAGCATTTCCTGCCTTCTAGCTGTTTTATGCTTCTATTGATTTCAAAGCTTAACTGTTTTGTACCAACCGGGGGAGACTTGGTCCTATACCCAATGATTACATTATCCCCAGTTAGATGCACACCTCGAACGAATTAACCTCGTGGATAGTAATCTTTGCCGGTGTGGAAACGGTTATGATGACATCGATCCACAGTCTGTCAAAGCACGGATAATTTCACAGCTAGAACGCGGATTTTGAGTACCTTAGAGGGCCAAGGAACCAACCTTATGTATGTATGTATGCATAGTAGCCACCATCCCTTCATGCCCTTGGCTTCGATGCAGCTCCACCAAATAGAAAGATCAAATTGAGCCACCGTTTTGAATTCACAATATCGCTGTATGAAGGGCCAAAACGGAGGGGTGGACCCGTAATTGGAATTTTCCGATAACTCTTGTTTCCTACTGGGCCCAAAAGTAATTCTTTATACCTGTGCAATAGAATATAAAGGAATTTTAATTTTTGAATTATTCAATATTTTTGGATTAAGAAGAAAAAAAGTATTTAATAGAATATGTATCATACTCTAAAGAAACGTAATAAATCAGCCTATCTTTTCAATTACATAACGTGTGTCAGGTGGGCTAAAACTTACGACGATGCATTAATGCGAAGCTGAAAATACCATAAAAAGTATTGTGAAGGGATGTTATAATATTAAATGATAATAACAATTATATTTGTAATGTCCGCATGTCTGCTGATCCTGCGGCAACTGTAGCGTCCATGCATTATCATAGCCACGAGGGATGAAAATAATTCAAAATTACTACAATACTTGAGAATTACATGGATGATCTGAAATTATATACCGTATAAAGAATACTTCTATTGTTTGTGGTAGGGTATGATTTCATTATGCTTTTTTACCGGGGTCACGCTGCATACATCGCCTTTTTGCGGCTGCCACCTAATGTATAGTTGACGCGATACAGCGTTTCTTACTCAACCGCTGGATGCCAGGACAGACGCTGTTTGAGCCATACCTTCTTCGTGGACAGACGCTCAGCACGCACCTCCTCAATCTAGCTGAAGTCAGAAGGACAACAGTGCCCAGGCTGCACTACCAGCAAAGTACGCAACCCTTAGCTGGCGGTCTTTGTCATCTCTTGACCCGTGGAAGCATGAGGTAGGAACTTGTGAGGACCCGCTATGTTGCGGGGACGCACGCTCTTTCCCAGTTGTCGACTCACCATTTTGCAGCCCGGCCAAGGAAGACAACCTTATGCTCCTATATGAGATGTGTTGGGATCTCATGACCTTTGTTATATGCAATCGATCTACGTGTTTCTCTGAATGTCTAGTAAGGCCTGTACTCGAAAAAAATGCTCCATTTTTATCCCTGTTTAACTTTTATGTCCGTGGGTAAAAATTAATGAAAATCTGAGTATAACTAGTTTGAGTGAATTGTTTACATGTGCAAAATTTCATCATAATCGGTTGAGTGGTTATTGAGATGTCATTGAAACAAGAAGAAGATCGCCGGAGAATTTTGCGCGCCGCCATGGAAAATCCCACTGCGACCATGAGATGGATCGGAAGACAACTGGGAATCACCCATACAACTGTGTCTCGGTGGTAAAATCGTTTAAGGAATACCAGACGGCCGAGCGGCGGGCTGGAAGTGGAAGAAAATCGAAAACAGCTGACCCTGTGAAGGCCCGGAAGGTGTTGGATTATTGCAAGTGTAATCCAAACCTTTCGATTCGCGACGCGGCTCTGAAGGCAAAGTGTTCCGCCTGGTTCGTTCAACATACCATGAAACGAGCTGGGCTTTGTGTATTCAAGGTCCACAAGGCACCGAACCAGCAACCAGCGATCAACAAAACACGGCGGCCAAATCCCGCGCAAGGAAACTGTATCGAGAGTGGTTAACGAAACCGATGTGTGTGGTTATGGATGACGAAACCTACATAAAGGCAGACGCAACGCAGATACCGGGGCTGGAGTTCTACGTTGCCAAATCACGGTTTGATGTTCCGGAAGACATAAGGAAGAAGAAAGTGGACAAATTCGCCAAAAAATACTTGCTCTGGCAGGCCATATGCCAATGCGGTAAACTGCGTACACCGTACATCACAACGGGTACCATCAACAGCGAAATTTACCGCACCGAGTGCCTCCAAAAGCGTCTGTTGCCCTTCCTGCGGTCTCACGGAGGCGAGACATTATTTTGACCGGACCTGGCATCATGCCATTATGCGCGATCGGCGTTGGATTGGTACAGAGACAATAACGTTGTTTTTGTACCAAAAACCGCCAACCCCCCCAAATTCACCAGAGATTCGTCCGGTGGAAAGATTTTGGGCCATAATGAAGGCCAAAGTTCGAAAATCGTCCAAGGTGTTTAAGAACGAGCTGGATTTGAATAAAGAATGGATGAAAGTGACCAAAAAGGTCGGCTCCACCATTGCACAAAATGTAATGAGGGATCTTAAGGGAAAGGTGCGGGCTTTCAGTGACGGAAAGAAAAGTGAATAAAGTAATTATGCCAAAACTTAATCTATATGTATTAATTCATCTCCTGAAAATCAGACTTAAACTAAAATTTTTGCGAACACTTTTATCTGGTGCATTTTTTTCTGGTGCATTTTTTTTACTGGCCTTACAAGAGTTTAATCTGTTTATTTTTTTGTTTTTCTTTTTTCATTATTTTGTGTTTGTTTTGTTCCGACACCTTGAAGAGTCTCATCGTCGCCAAATGGTCACCACAACCAGTAAAACACAAAAAGGGAGCCCTGACCCTGACACACAGTCCTGGTGCTGGCGACAACTATTTAGTGAGACTTTCATTTATATGTTCCTTTGTTAAATCTATCTCTAAAAAAATGTCACCCCTTTTAACACATGGTAAACCGCGAGTAAACGGCCCAAATCATACAAAAAAAAAGTATTAAGTCAATAATTATAATTAAAAAAATGAAATATCGGCTCCGTTTAGCTAACGCGATTGAACCTTGAAATAAATTGAATGAAAAAAAAAAACAAGAAAAAGATCTCATTATCCCCAATCCACTTACGGCAATGATCAATCAATGTTTTATGATATAATGGCCGGAATATTATAACTTGATATAAAGGGTGTCCAATTGCTCTAACTTTTTAACCGTTGAGTAGAATTTAATGAAAATTTGGGTGGATTTAGTTCATTGTGCATTATTTACATCCTGCAAGTTTTAAAGTCCTGTAATCAAAACTCGCGGAAATGGAGTCGAAAGAACAGCTCGTGCGTGATAAAATCTTGCGCATTCATCACGAGAACAAGGATCTCTCGCATCGTTCCATCGCTAAAACGTTGGGAATCGCGAATTCCACGGTGTCGCGAGTGATTAAGCGGTTCGAGGAACGGTTGACCACCGATCGGAAGCCCAGAAGTGAAGGAAAAAGTATTCTGTACAACACCAAAAATCACAACCGCGTAGTTGGGGCCTTCAACCGAAATCCGAACGCCTCCGTTCGGGATGTGGCTAAGAAGCTGCACCTAAGCCGAAGTTTTGTCCAGAAGGTCAAAACTAAGGCTGGGCTTCGAACGTTCAAGGTACAAAAGGCCCCTAATCGCGACGAGAAGCAGAACAAGTCCGCCAAAACCCGTGCCAGGAAGTTGTACCTCAACATGCTGACGAAAGTTGAATGCTGCATCATGGACGACGAAACATATGTGAAGGCCGACTTCAAACAGATCCCCGGCAACCTGTTTTTCACGGCCAAGGATAAGTTCAGCGTTCCGGAGCATGTCCGCACTCAGAAGATGTCCAAATTTGCGAAGAAATTCCTGCTTTGGCAAGCCATCTGCACGTGCGGGAAGCGGAGTGCACCTTTCGTGACCCAGGACACGATGAACGGACAGGTGTACATAAAAGAGTGCCTCCAGAAGCGGCTGCTTCCTCTCCTGAAGGCCCACAACGTCCCAACAATCTTCTGGCCGGATTTGGCCTCATGCCACTACTCCAAGGACGTGCTGAAGTGGTATGCGGACAATAAGGTCAATTTCGTGCCGAAAATGTTCAACCCTCCCAACACTCCGGAGCTCCGCCCCATCGAGAAGTACTGGGCGATTATGAAGCAGCACCTTCTTAAACGACCTAAGGTAGTGAAGACAGTCGAGGAACTGAAGAAAGTATGGGTTTACATGCAAAAAACGGTTGATTCACAGGTTGTGCAGAATCTTATGGCCGGGGTTAAGGCCAAGGTGCGGGCATTTGCGTATGGACTGTAAATAAAATACGAGTAAAATGGTAAAATGAAGTTTAATAGTTATTTCTCAATCCCTGAAAATTTGATGGCAATCGGATGAAAACTCGAATTTTGCGAATCAATTTTGTGTGTGGCAATTACGGAGAGAGGAAGAGAGAAGGATCTTATCTTAATTCTAGCAGATCGACAGGCAATCGCCTGGTCTACATAGTACCTAGTGCGTCATAGCAAAATGCTAACATGCGGACTGGAATTATCGATGAGCCCTATTTTCCCAAAATTGTAATATAGACCTGATAAACTGCTGTTACTTCCTTTCGAATATCAACAGGAATGGTATAAAATTGCAATTAAAAAATATATATATATATATATATTAAATGTGAATATCATCGACTATCAAACACGACTGAGTGTTGATTGTACACATCCTAAAAGAAAAAAAAATCAATACAGCGAATCGATGGGTTCATTAGCACCAGCCCACTCCAAACCTATTTACATTTCCAACCGAACACAACTTTCAGAAATGAATGGATTAACCATTCTATCAAGTGCAATTTCAAGCACTCAAAACCGATGCATGAATTAATGGGAGAAAAATAATCATAACACAAACCTACAATTTCAAAGAGCCCACAGAAAATCCTTGCACACAATGCAATGCGCGCAGTGCATTTCCCCACCCCCAACCCACCGAAATTGATTGCAATAATTTTGCACGCGCATTCCATCATCGGTCTTCAGTTTACCTGGAGCGGTGGTTCGGAGGCAGCAGCAGCCACCACACACCGCTGACCACCGTCGGGTTGATTTGTGTCTGTGTGTGATTCGAGTGCGGCGTCCTTGCATCGTTCGTTGGTTGGTTGCGCTTATTAAAAGCCATTTACAAACGGTGAGTTGGATTAATTTTTATAACCACTCACACTCCAGGACCCCAGAAGTCCATTCAACGAACCGTCCTATGCGGTTTTCATTTGGCGAAGCCATAAGAGGCAATGGCAGGGATACCCAGTAGAGCTCCACAAACACTCGATTATTAAAGGGGCTAGGCGTTTGGCGCGCATATACTCTCTTCATGATTAAGTGATTATAAATATTTACACAATAGTGTATTTATGTGTAGGTCCACAATGTCGATGTTTATTGAAGGCTCATCCTGTGTGGTTTTGTAAAGGTTTTCCTCAAAGCGCGACGTCCAACCGGTCAACACCGACCGGCACACTCCATCGGAGGAACTGAATTGAAGTGCCCGTAGATAGTCGTAGTTGTAGTCGGTAGTCACAAGTGGGTTTACCACGCGGCATTGTTAAGGACGACGTCGGTGATGAGGTTGTTCTCGAGTGGCCTCGGAGAGATGATTATAGGCTTGTGGCACACCCTTGGCACCCTCGAGAGTCACCCGGAATCGGAAGCATCAGTAGAATTAATAGATCAGTATGTGTATAGACAGACACACACCGGCAGAACGATGCTGCCGGCGACGACCAGGCTGAGGATTATAATTCGCATCGCTATATCCAATAAGTGAATTTTGAATACACAATGTCCGTAGACCGAGTCTGAGCTGCTTGTCGCCTTCGAGGCCTATTATGCAGGGCGGTCTTCTGTAGGTAGCTGTATCTGCTTATGCCACTGTGGATTTAACCCACATGTACCGAACGGTTCAGTAGATATTTGGGCGACGATGGCGGTTTAGCAATTGGGATGCGGTAGAAGCTGGGGAAAGCACGTCTTTTGTTATGTTTTAATTAAATTTAAATTATAATTATGCTTTAATTGGATTAAGATAACGTTATCAATTATTGGCAGTAGCAGAACGACTGACGACAGCTTTTTAATGGGAAGCACATTACGGTAAGTGGCAAGCCAGTGGACCGGCCACAGGTGTTCACCGCAGACGATGATAAGCTGGAAAGATAGCCAAAATTTTGCATTCTGCCAACCGGTCCGTGGAATTTCAAGTCCTTCAAACTTCGATTATCGATCCAGGTCGGTATCAAGCGCTGCTACACTCAAAATTTTCCGCTTCAACAACTTTTCCTGTCATCACTCACCAGAGAAGCAACAGCAGGCAGCCTAGAAATTCTCGAAAGCGCTCTGAGGCACGTGCTAGTACATATTCTACCCCCGTGGAGGTTGGTGCGGTGCCTGTTTGTGTGTTGTGATGATGGTTACGGTTGAATTGCCAGAGTGGTGGGTGGGGAAGGTGTGGATAACCGCCCAAAGGAACGCAACGGAACGGATGGTGGGCGGCAAGGAGTTGAAACACGCCTCATCGATATGTGTATGTGCGGGACTGAGCTTTCCAACATTCCCGGCGTCGGTCGTAGTAACGAAAGGAAATTGAATTATATTCCATTAAAGATTGTTCCTTCGGTATGATCCAGTTTTGGAACCGAAGACCCATGCGGGAGATAAATTGCGCCCTGCCTTCGATGGGTAGCAAAATAAATCAATATTTTTGATGATGAAACTTTTTCTTCTTATCGGTGCGGGCGGATTTTTTGTTTTTGCCGGTGGGATTTTCTGCGCTTCGGATAGGGCACTGACGAAAACAAAGGGTCTCCCCGTCGCTGTACATGAACCCAGTGCCGTTGCTTTGAAAGTTCCTTCGAGGAAGAGTCAATATTTTTCTTTGTACCAGTCTCGAAGGAGGATTCGCCTGCGGTGGTGAACTGATCGAATGCTCTTTAATGTAGTTTTTTCTTTGCGGTCATGTTACGTTCGGTTATTGGAAAGTAGAAAAGTGCAAGACGGTAAAATGAGCTTCTCCGGTAAAGTGGGAGGCTACGAGTTGGCAATTTAAATATGTTTTATCGAAAAAGTTTTGGTGTTGCTACGGAGATTTTAAATTCAAAACATGTTGGTTGAACTTTGTGGATACATTAGAGTTGGTATTGGGGAGTTGCGTTCAGCTATGTTGGAAATTGGTCATTTTTTTCTTTTAGAAACTCAAATCTCTTGTTTAGCAAGATATGAAGTACTGACTTGCAATTGCAATCAATTGAACACATTTGTAACATTCCTGGAAATGATATATGCACTCAAATCAGGTGCAAAGAGGATTGGATGTTAATCTCTAAGCCAGAATCGGTCAGTTTTATATTTTTATGACGTAACTGGATTTTTAATCCCCACAAAATTGAAGGTAACTATTGGAGATCTACAAAATCAAAAACATTTGAATGTTACCTTTAACAGCTGGAATTATTACTTTTGAAAAGTGTGCAGAATTATTTGTAAAAATTCGCAGTTAAATTCATTGTAATGAAAGCAGCTTTTCTGCTTTAGGAATTGTCAACAATGATTTTTTTCAGTACAGTTTCTTATGGTGAAAATATTCCTTTTTAACAAAAATTTACTATCAATATTGATTGATGATCTTAAAAATATATTAAAACAGTTAACGAAAAATTCCTATACCAGCCCTGGAATCAAACCCAGCCACCTACAGCATGATGTTCCTTTGTAGCTGCACCTTTACCGACTAAGCTAAAGGAGGGCTCAATGATGCTTAAATTTTCATTACTGTTACTCACACAGCTGGTTGAGATACAGACAACTTTGGGTGTGCTACTCTCCACGAATACACTCTTTGGTAGGACATTATTTGACCCGAAAACGCTGAAGGCTGGTTTACAGTTCGGGAAAAAGCATCACGGGATTTCTAAATGGGATTTGACTCGGGATTTGGCTTGGGAAATTTTCCAGTTGACGTTTCTCCAAATTTCTCCACACTCAATGACGCAAGCTAGTTTTCCGTCTCAGATTTTGCACATTGTTTGCATTTGTGTAAGTTTTTTCTCTCAGAAAGCTTTAAAAAATGGATAGTTTTGAAGAAACATTTGTTGCTAGTGGCTGCTTCGATAATAACTATTGGATTGATATTTAAAAAAGAATGGTATAAGCATGGTTTTGTTTCATTCAATACCTATATCAATTTTAATGTTTCTTCTAGATTTTTCAATGTCTCATTTGTTTGATCAATATGTCCATGAAAATGGTATTGATGAAGTATTGGAAATCTTTGGTCATTTGAGGAGTATTCCTGTGGATCAGACAGGTTTTGTAATGATTACGCATGAAGTTGTTTGTAAAGTTTTGGGGGTTTTTTGGGTTGTTGGTGTCACCTGAACTGTGAAGCTCTGGACAGTTATTTGTAGTGTTCTTAAATTTCAATAATTTCAAATTCGTTAAAAAAGTAAATCTTGTTTTCTTCTGACAGCCATTCTTCCTCGAGCTCTGCAGGTTTTTAAAGGGCTTACGTTGACGAACGATCTCTAATGGAGACCGTGTTAGCATTCCGGACACAAGACGGCAGAAAGAAGCTCACAACTTCAGCTAACAGCCACCGTTCATGATAAAGATCGAATCGCTGAGACCCATCCGGATGGTAAAAATCCAACATTTCAGCTGGTGCACCATATCCGACAAATGCTTTATCAAATCAATTCTAGAAATTTAAGATTTTTGTTTATTTAAGTTTACTTGCAGCATCCCAGTACTTCAGATACTTCTCGACATTGACAGATTTATTCAGGGAAGATGCAATAAGGTCTGTATCCACATTAATCCGGACATTAATCATTGTAACTTTTGAAATATTGCACGTAGGAATGAAAAATTTCACTGTGGTATAGCTGAGAGTCTATGACGAAAAAGATTATGATTGATGTTTACATTTCATGTTCAGTATTCAAGATGGCGACGAAAGAAAAACAAGTGCGCGAGCGAATTTTGTACGGGCGTACGGCAAATCCTGGCTTGTCAATACGGGACCTTGCAAAAACATTGGATTTGCCTAAATCCCCTGTTCACGATGTGCTCAAATCATTTTCGGAACGTTTGACGGTGGAGAGGAAACCGAGAAGTGACAAAAACATTGGACGCGCTGATCCTGTCATGGACCAAAAGGTGAAAAGGATATTAACGAAAAACCCAAATCTCTCCATTCGAAAGGTGGCTCGTAAAATAGGGATGTCGCCTGGTTTTGTTCAAAAATCAAAACAACGTTTGGGACTTAAGTTGTATAATGTAAAAACAGTTCCAAATCGCAACGAAAAACAGAACTTGGCAGCAAAATCACGGGCTCGACGTTTGTACTGCGAATATTTGACGAAGTTTTCATGCGTTGTTATGGACGATGAAACTTATGTCCTGGAGGATTTGAAGCAGCTTCCAGGGACGGCTTTTTCTTCTGCTATGGCCATAAATGCTACAGCTGAGCATTTCAGAACGAAGAAGGCATCGAAATTTCCCAACAAATACTTTGTGTGGCAAGCAATTTGCACGCGTGCAAAAAGAGTAAATCTTTCGTCACTACAGTCACAATCAACAAAGAGATCTATCAGAAAGAGTGTCTGCAGAAGCGATTGCTACCCTTCATCAAAAGTTACACAGAAAAACCTTTGTTCTGGCCCGATTTGGCATCATTCCACTATGCTAAAACTGTGATGGAGTGGTACCAAGCAAATCAAGTGAACATTGTACCAAAAACCTGAAATTGTCCAGAGCTACGACCAATCGAGAGATATTGGGCTCTGATGAAGCGGAAGCTTTCTGGAAAGAAGCAAGGAGTCAAAGACATCAAACACTCCCAGCAAATTTAGACAAAGACGGCTTCTACGATTTCTGAAGAGTCTGTACAAACCCTAATGGACGGAGTTAAGCGCAAAGTTCGAAAACTTTATGCAAATAACGAATAACTATGTTTTGTCTTCACGAATTGTTAAAACATGAATCTGAAATAAACAACTACGACGGAAATATGATGCGAAATTTATGTTTTATTCATGTTTTGAGGTGTCCGGATTATTGCGGATACAGACCTTAATCATCTGATTTATTGCCAGATAGCATCTTTAGCTATCTTGATGGAATACTCGTTGCATATTATTTGGTACATAGATGGATGTTTCGAAATTTCTTCGCAAATAGCAAGTTTAATGTCGATCTCCTTTTTCCGTTTTGTCGTTTTGGCTTCGCACATTTTTTTTTGCAGGAGCGCTATATTTTTTACGTCCAATAGTCCTTCCTGGGTAGGCTGTTCATAAAATTTAATCTGAACCGTTCACGACTACCTTTTTCAGTAGACTGGAGGATGGGTTTTTTAACAATACACAGAAATTTTAAACAATTCGCAGAAACTTCACATACTTAGAAAATTTCATGTAAAAATAGGTCTTCTTAGATGCACCCAAACGAAGCGGCTAGTAAGACTTAAATACTTATAAGTCCTTTTTCAAATTTACATTGAAGAAAAGCTGACCACCTAATTTTACATTCCATGACGCAAATTTCAGTTACAAGAACAATTTTCATAGATTTTTAGTAGCTTCTTAAACGAATCTATAGTTTAAGAACTTATTGATCATTAATAGAGCGAGGAACTGCTATTTTACTGCATATGTTATTGATTACACGATTCAAAGTTGTGTTCAGAGTTGTAAACCAAAAAACCGTATTTTCCACCATCCTATGGGGGAAGCTCCTTTGAAAATAATAGCCGTGCACTGAAGATAT
Source organism: Aedes koreicus (assembly GCA_024533555.2). Lineage (NCBI taxonomy): Eukaryota > Metazoa > Arthropoda > Insecta > Diptera > Culicidae > Aedes > Aedes koreicus. The sequence goes on from JAHHFK020001848.1 coordinate 117,924, forward strand.
CTATTTCTTTTGTGTTTTTTGATTAATTTGTGATAATAATTCACAAAAAAAATCATTTTAAACTATTAAATGTTGTAACGTATACGTCTAGCATTGGCCGGCATTGAAGACGGACGCCGCACATTGGCACAATTCTGAAAAAAGACGGTCAAAAACATTTTCACCCTTTTGTCATCATTTAATCGACTAGGTGTCTTCAGAAGAGTTGCTCAAAATGTTATTCCGCATCTTTTGAAAAAACACGCCTAACCTTTCATAAGGGCTTAGCTACACTTTCATATTTTAGCTTGTTCCAGCTAAAGTTGCTGAAGACACTAAGTTTCTAGAGCCTAACGTTGAAGAGATATAATTGGTTTTCTTTCAGCACTACCTTCAAACCGGTTTTTTTAGATAATTAGTACTTTGTTCAAATTTGATGATTTCAATATGTTCTAAGAAATTGTAGGAATTATTAAAATACACATTTTTGGTGAACACACCAATGCTCTCCGGTGTCCACATTTTGATATATGGTTATTCAAGTGTCTGTATGACGTCATAATCAACCGCCTTAAAAAGGGTGGGCGGGTCCTGGTGGGGTCTAAAGTAGATTGTATTTGAAAGATTATCTTATGAACTAGTATTCCAGAGATTTTCAGCATTGGGTACTGAAAGGTACCTAGTAAAACCTCAGTTTGAAATAGTACCGGTTATAAGCCAATTTATATGTCACACGTGACGTAATGTTCAACAAACTAAATAAAATATATGCGGGTCCTGGCGGCGTCTCAAATCGATTGTATTTGTAAGATTATTTTATGAACTAGTAATCCTGAAATTTTCAGCGTTGGGTACTGAAGACACCTAGTTTTTGACCGTCTTTTTCAGAATTGTGCCAATGTGCGCCGCAGCATATCTCTCTTTTCCTGCGATGATAACTTCAGTCACAGTGGTAGCTGAAGTATAATTTTATCCTTATAAGGAAAAGAGAGAGATGCTGCGGCGTCCGTCTTCAATGCCAGCCAATGCTAGACTGTGCGGTGTTGAAATCTCCTACATTGATAGTATGCCCTCAAAAATGAGTCAAGCATTTATATTCCAGTTCGCGTTCGTGTAAGTTTGAGTGTCGCAATCCATTGAATTAAATCCGTATAATCTATTGTTCAACTCTTGATGTGATTTTGCATCACAAGACATCACTTCGCATCATATTGTATTTACTTCTAAGAGACAACCATAATTTTTGGATTTGCATCTATTTTCACAAAAAATTCAGTCATTTACTGATTAACATTTCATGAAATTACAGCTCATGGAATTTTCATTATTTTTAAGAGTGGCATTTATTCCACGTTGACAATTGTGATTTTATTATTGATAACAAATATTTGAAGGCAATGTCACACAGATACATTACGGCGTGTGTTTTGGAATAACTTCCCATTCAACTCTTTTGGGAACACTCTTAGAAAAAATCATGTAAATTTAAGTATACTTAGATACACATAAAAAAGCGGCATGATTGACTGAAATTTTAAATGAATATTCACGATCGAATTTCGTGTTGAATTTTCTCTGCATTCGGTTTGGTTTCCTTTCCAAACGAAACATGAAACAAATCTTTTAAAAGCATTTAACAAGACCTTCCACAAATTTTGCCGAATCCTTTTTTCTACAACAAAACAGCAACAGCCAAAAACTCTGCCCGGTCCCTCCGAACCCGTGTTCCTCCCAAGCAGTGCCGTCCAATTTATTCCGGCATCCAAAATCGACATTAACGAACGACCTCTAATCCACGAGACGTGTCCAAAAATTTGGCCTGAAGATTAAAGGCTCGCACGCTCCACGGGCAATCATACAGCCTTCATTCCGTTCACTCTGCACGCATTTTCCTCAACGTCCCGTGCACTTCCCCACCTTAGAAACCATCCGGCGAGAATAACACAAAGTCCTTTCGTTTATCGACAACGAACATCAACATCAACATCAACGCAGCAGTTCGTCAAATTTTCCCGCCCTTGCCAGCCGCGCTCGACGCTTTCGCTTGAGTGATTCCGGTCCGTCCGTCCGTCCGTCCGACCCATTCTCGCGGATGTCTCCGGAGCCCAGCGGCAAAAGGTATTTAAATATTAATGTTGTTTTAGGATTTATTCAATTTTACTAAAGCAAACACAAAGTGGACCAAGTTTCGTCGAGAGAAGGCGTCCTCGTTCTGTGTTGTCGCCACTAAACTGTGTCGATTGGTTGATGATGATGGCCGACCACTCGTTTGCAGGATTGCTCTCCGACAGAAAGATGGTCTCCATCACCGGGGCTGGGAGCGCACAAATTGAGTTGCCACCACTTCGTCCCGGGGATCGGATTGATTGAGTCCTCCCCCCATCCCGTCCCTGGCGGAGTAGGAGGGGGAAATATGCAGATTATGTTTGTTGAATCATTAAAGCGGACATTTTCATACAAACGCGCTAAGCAAACAGCAAACAGTTTGTGCCTGTGTTTGTGTGCCACGGCGCGGAAAGGACATGCTCTTCATGCTTGAAAGATCACGATTCGAGTTCGAGAAAAAAAAAGGATAACCGAGATTGATGATTGAGTGACGCCGCGCTGGTGGTGGCTGGTGGTTCGGATCGGTGCTAGAGGGGGGTAACTTTGGGTCACTCGAAGGATCGGGAAATTTGATGCACAACGGTCGGAAGAAGGACATCTCGGGGTAAAATATTGATCAAGTATTTTAATTGCGGAGCATAAATGAAGGTCCGCGTAGGAGGAGAGAGGACAGAAATCTGGGTTTTGAAATTGACGTTGATGTTTCTTGATTGCTGTTGGGTTTGCTGCTGCCAATCAATCGGGTTGTTTTTTTTTTTCGTTATTATGATCAAAGATGGCGTTTGTTTTATTTACATCTTTAAAGGCCTAAGAGAAGACGAGAAGGCTGTGAAAAAATTTGTTTTATCATATTTACGAAATGTGCAAAGATAAATTATCTTTCATTGGAATAGAACCACATAACGAATTGGTTATTGAATTTTCTAACGGATTCACGTTAATTACTAAGATTGATATAAATCGTGTGTGTCATTTTATTTCTGAAGTGCACGCACACTATTAAAACGTGGAACCGTGTCTCACAGCTTATGAAATTGTGGAAATAAAACAAGATTAAGGTTTGCTTACTTCCGAAACATTTTATTTACACGCTCTTTGATGATCTGAAAAGGCTTTTTTCTCAGTAAAATTAAAAACACCCAGGAGTTGCCTTTTGCAAATAACCCTCTTACCTTGACCAAGGTTGATATTATAAACTCATATGTAGACAATTCACACTGTACGCTTTGTACTATCGCAGCTGTTAAAGGCCACTTATGGTTGTGTTCACTCAATGAGGTAGAATTCCTAAAGAAAGTACTCATTACAGATTAACTTCGATATAACGTACCCTCGATATAGCGTCACTCGATATAGCGTCACTCGATATAGCGTCACTTTTACCTCAATATAACGTACACTTTTTTGGTGTGTAGAAAATTTCTTCAAAATTAATATTAAGAGTACCATGAATAATTATTTAAAGACCATATGAACCGTCAATAAACGACGTGGTTATTTTGAGGAGGAGGTGCGAAGAGGGCGGGGGGCTTTCTGGACAAAAACCTCGTTCCATATAAATTTTAAAAATTATGTATGGACATGCAACCACCATGGAAGAGGGGGATCTTAGAAACCAAAAAATGGTACCACGTTGTCTATGGATTGTCCCATATAAACCTTCTATCTCCATATTGATCACCCGGTGGTCTTATAACAAGTTTAAGCTAAACGTCTGTGAAGCCGACCACAAATTGGGGTGCATTGGCTTAAATCGGCGTGCGGCTTCGGAAGTGAAATAAGCTATTGTTTATCGGTGGGATTAGATAGAGCAATTGTATGCCCAAGTACAGTTTAAGGATAAAATGCTGGTAGAGTTGCTGAGAGGCAGCACGCAGTTGACGCCGCCGTTTCAAACCAGTGCGCCAAAACAGAAACGTCAACGGCGTTTTCAAGCAAGGCTACCAGCTTTTAAACGTTACTTAGACAAGCACTCGCTCTATCTTACCCTGAATAAACAGATCTGCCTGAACATGTTTAACAAAACTGATGATTTTTGCTAGTGCTTGGTGCGATTTGGCAAAATCCCGACCAAATTCAAACGGGCAATTTAAATTTGACCCTTCACCCTTCAAAAACCTTAGGGAACTTCCTGTCTACTACAGGTCACCCAAAAATGCATGGATGACGAGGGAATTATTCAAAAATTGTTTTTTTGATCAGTTCGTCCCACATATGGATGGAGCCATATTTTGTAAATTTGTGCCTCCAAACACAACCGCTGTCATCCAGCCGATGGATCAGCATGCGATACAGATGGCGAAGGTCCGTTATTAAAAGATCATGACAAACGAGATTCTTGGATTCTTGGCGAAGATTTCCATGATGTTAAGCACATCAATATAAAAGACGCAATGTTCTGGATTGCACAAGCATGGGAAGCGGTTCCGAATTCTGCCATCCAGAAGTCTTGGAAAATGCTGTACATCGATACACTAGATTATGATGATGGGGACGACTTACCGTTGTCGGTATTGCAAGAAAGGCTGAGAAATATTGTAATTAAAATCTACCGTCTGGAAACCATTGATGAAGAAAACGCAGAGCTCGAGATCCTAAAGGACGAAGAAATCGTTGAGAAACTGCTCAATTCGTCAGCTGAGGATGACATTTCTAACATAACGAACCAAGACGTCGATGACAGTCTCCTTCACGTCTCTGCATTGCTTGATCCTGAAGATGAAAATATCAACGTTTCAGATGAATCAGCTTTTAATAGGGACGATATTCTTGTTAAGTATGCTGAAGAGCAAGGCTAGCCTTTCAACGTGCAGTTTCCATATTCTGCAGTAACATGAAAGACAATAACAACTGAATAAGAAATTTTTTTGAGTCATTTCTCAGAGAAGAGAAGCGGGATTCATAAGAACGAGGTCGATTTTTAACCCCGATTTTTAAGGAAAATTCCTCGGCTCCCTGGGCATAGGGTACTATTTTGCTTTTCACATATATTATACAAATTCATGTGTTGACGCCTGACATCGAAAGCTCTCAATTATTTTTTTCATTCGATTACTTCCCGTCGGCTTATTTCTTCACGTGGTGACAAGACGATTTCACCACCTGGATCCTACATATCGCACTCATCAAGACATGATCCAGGAACAACGGCTTTACTTCCTTTACGAAGGAATACGTGACCAGAGATTTTGCGTCTCAGAAAATGCCACCGACCTCGATTGGGATTGACCCACTGGGGTGCCAAGTAGCAGTCACGCTTACCAGTACACCACCGGCGCCGGCTAAAAAGCTCTCAAGTAATAACTGTGGAAGGGCAATCAGAATACCCAGTTGAGAGCTGCAATAATTGCGGAATAGTACATCAGACTTAAGGTCGAAGCTAGCCGGGTTTTACTTGTCATTAATGCGTCGAAAACAAAATACATGAAATGAAGACACTCACGAGAAGACAATGTTAGCCTCCCATCTCGAATATTAACTGAGATGAAATCGAGGTGGTAGACGAATTCGTGTATCTGGACTCATTGGTGATCGACTCCAGCAGAGAAATCAGAGGGCGTATTATGTCTGGAAACCACGCTTACTATGGGCTCCGAACGACGCTACGATCGAATAGATGTCACCGAACCACGAAGTTGACCATCTACAAAACACCACGAAGTTGACAATCTACAAAATCCTCTACGGCCACGGAACATGGACTATGCTTGTGTTTTTAAACGGGAGGTGCTGCGTACCATCTACGGTACAATGCACATGGAAGACGGGACGTGCAGAAGGCGAATGAATTACGAACTCCATCAGTTGCTGGGAGAACCCACCATCGTCCCCACTGCAAAAATCAGACGACTACGATGAGCTTGGGACGTCGTAAGAACATTGGACGAGAGTCCAGTGAAAATTGCTCTCGAGAACGAATGGATCGACACAAGAAGAAGATGATCGGGCTAGGTGGGTCGATCAAGTGGATGGTGACCTACGCACCCTCCACAGGCGGCGAAGCTGGTGAATTGCAGCCATGGACCGAACGATTTGTAGACGATTTCTGTGTACAATAGAAGCCACTCAATCTTTATCCTGACTGTAAGTAAGTAAGTTACCTAAAAGACAAAAAAATCCCAAAAAAGGTTTGAAGTGATGAAGAGATGAACGAGCAACAAACTAAAAATCAAAGATACAGAAAAAAAGAGAAAAGAATAGTTGTTTTGCACTCCACTTTGGATAATTTATTGAAATTTAATGATAAATGTTGAAAAACAACACCAAAATATTGAGAGGTTAATTTTTTAAATTTTTAGAAATCTTTTCTTGGAGTCGTAAATAAAGGGTGATACGGTCAACATTTGGTCAAGGGAAAACGCGTGTAAATCGGTGAAATCGTTTATTTAAAAAATCAAATTAAATTTCTTTTTCAAGTTCAATTAGTATAAAATTCAGGAAAAATATTCAGTTAGGCTTCCGCTTTTCCAAATCCGAATTGCCGGGCCTTACGCTTGACCCCTGCCATCAGATTTTGTACAGCCACCTTGTCCACCTTCTTCGCCGCAGAAAGCCAGTTTGCCTTGAACTGCTGCACGTCCTTAGCAGTTTTTTTGGTCTTCTTTAGGTTCCGCTTGACAATAGCCCAGTATTTCTCAATTGGGCGGAGCTCTGGCGTGTTGGGAGGGTTCTTGTCCTTGGGAACCACCTGCACGTTGTTGGCGGCGTACCACTCCATGGCCTTTTTACCGTAATGGCAAGATGCCAAATCCGGCCAAAACAGTACGGAACAACCGTGTTTCTTCAGGAAAGGCAGCAGACGTTTATTCAAACACTCTTTCACGTAAATTTCTTGGTTGACAGTCCCGGAAGCTATGAAAATGCTGCTTTTCAAGCCACAGGTACAGATGGCTTGCCAAACCAGATATTTCTTTGCGAACTTTGACAGTTTCGTGTGCTTGAAAATATCTGCTACCTTTCCCCTTCCTTTTGCCGTATAAAACTCCTGTCCCGGAAGCTGCTTGTAGTCGGCTTTGACGTAGGTTTCGTCGTCCATTACCACGCAGTCAAACTTCGTCAGCATCGTCGTGTACAGCCTCCGGGATCGCGCTTTGGCCGTCGTATTTTGTTTATCATCGCGATTTGGAGTCACTACCTTCTTGTAAGTCGATAGTCCGGCTCGTTTTTTGGCTCGATGCACGGTTGTAGACGATACACCCAGCTTATTTGCGGCATCTCGGAGAGATAGGTTAGGGTTTCGCTTGAAACTACCGGCAACTCTCTTTGTCGTCTCAGCGGCTTCCGGTTTTCGATTTCCCCCCGATCCAGACTTCCTGGCTGTCGACAAACGTTCCCCAAACACTTTAATTACATTTGTAACGGTTGATTTGGCAACTTTTAGCGATTTTGCCAACTTTGCGTGCGAGTAGCTCGGATTTTCGCGATGCGCGAGCAAAATTTTGATACGTTGCTCTTCTTGCTTGGACGGCATTTTGACAACTGAAGAGTGAATTCCAAAATCAAAATAGGAGCAACATTCTACACACACACACCTTCAAAATGAGGGGTGTTCAGGTTTTTTAAATGCAAAATTGAAAGAAATACGTCAAGTTGATATTGACCAAATTTTGACCGTATCGCCCTTTATTACCGAGCCAATGGCAGTTGATCAAACCGCCGGTCTGGGGATAAAAAAATTGGATCAGAATTTTACACATCTTCCTGGACACTGATGCTTATTTTTGCAATCAAGTCATTGAAGAAGTTCAAATATTGTAATCCTTGAGTGTCATTCAAAGATAGGGAACAATTATAGATAGAAACGGTGTTGATTTAAAATAATCCTCCATTGCATGACTGAAAAACACTCAAGGAAGATTGCATTTTTCGCGAAAACACCATCCAAGCTGCCTTAAATTCCTTCAAGGTGTTACTTGATTGCCGAAAAAACTCATCGATTCATAAAAACATGGCGCAAAACAGCGGTAGAATTTCCGAATGATTGACCTAACATACAATTTTATTCGCAAGCAGTTTAGGGTTGTTTATCATTTCGACACGTGCCTTCCAATTTAGGCTCGTAAATTCATCCTCCCACGTCAAGTCTTTTCCTTGGCTTGTGTCAATAAAATCGTAAATTCTGATACTATCAAATATTAATAAAAGAATACGGACGATCAACAATCGCTTTTATTGATATTTGCCATAAAAAGCGGCACACGGAATGAAAGTGAAATTCGTTTTCGAATCAGAATCGATGCTTATTTTTACAACTTTTTTTTCGCTCCGGGGTTGTTGCTACTTCTTTTTGTTATATTTAAGGGGGGCCTCTTTTCGGGTGCCTTTTTTTTTTTTTTTTTTTTTTTTTTTTTGGGTTTTTTTTCCGGGGGGGGGCGGTGTTTTTTCTCTCTAGAGGGATTGGGGGGGGGGGGAAGAAGGAACATGACGGCAAATGGGCACTTATTGTAGGCCACGGCAAATCACTTTATAAAAGCAATTTTCCCCTCCACCATGCTTTCCATCAGCTGGTTTGTTTTTATTTTGCTTTGTCCGCAGGAAATCTGCTGCTTGAATGGAAATTTCAAATTGGAACAACGGTGCAGCTGCTGCTCAAGGAAGGGCACGGAGGATAAAATTGTTCGAAGTAAATTTTAATAAGAATTTACAAGTTGTAAACAAATGAAATAAAATGAAGCTTTGCTTTAGGAGCACGAGCGGAGTTGGGAAGAGAAAATTACTTCGAGCTTGAATAGATTTCGGATCGATATTGGGTAGCTCGAGTGGACATTTGGAGTTTCAATGAGATTCGTTGTAAAGAAAGGACGACAAAAAGAATCGATTGATATTCCAAATCAAGTAACATGATTCGAACGAAAGGACGAATGATGTGTCCTTCAAATCGATTAGACTAGACCAGCCATCGGCCATTATCACAGGATCATCTGGCCAAAGGGATCTCAGAAGCAATCAAAAGTAGCAAAAGCCTAAATCAATGTTTACGCGTTATTTGCGTTGGTGAACCCAGTTTTTCCTTCATACCGTCCTTCAAGCTCAGGCCGTTGTCGATTATTTATATTGTTTCTGAACGCCCATCGTCCTTCCTGACCGCCATCGTTGTCGTCGTCGTCGTCGTCTTCCAATCAACAAACCTCAGACGGCACACTTGGAAATCGATTCCAGATTCCGGGGATGGTCGTTGATGAACAACACCAATAGCTTTTATTACTTCCCCAGCTGCTGTTTTCGCCGACCACAAGCTGAGGAATGTCTGTTCATCTTGTTCGAATTTTTTCCTTCCTTCGTAAACTACGTTCGTTGGAGTTGCCTGCGGCTTTTGAGAAGCAGGCAAAAAAGGTCGGCATGACCCAAAGTTAGCAAGCGGAAGATTACTTTCATCTGCTATTAATCGTCTTGGACTAGTTTTTTTTTCTTCGGTTTCTTTTTATTTTGTGAGGGAGGAGGGTTGGGGGATTCTATGGCCAGAGCAACCAGCTAATATACGAACTTAGGCTTTCCAATCGATTGAAACAAAAAGTTCATCAACCTAGATAATGATTGCGATGGGGATTGTTTTGGGCTTCATGATGCATAGTTCATTTGAGGTTAGGCTTTGCAGAGAGCTCTAGTGCGTTCCTTATACTGGGCAGTAAATTACTTCATAATTATCTTGCCAGGCACAACGACATTCAATCAATACTTGTTTGATCTGTGCGTAGATTGTTAAAATTCATCTGCACAATAACTTAGGTCTAGTAAACTTCACCTTCGTGCTAGGTATACCATGTTCGCTTATAAGACCGGTAGTTCTTAGGCATGGGAGGACTCCGAATTTTTTAAAGTCGTATGAAATCAACGTGTAAAAGAAGAATGAACCACGAGCTGGCGCTATTCTATGCAAGATCATGTTGAGTAAGTATCAGAATATGGGGCGATTGATTGAAATTCATCTCTAACCACAGTATGCTCTTTCTACTGATTAACATCAACTTTTGATGAGTGCAACATGTTTCACCTTTCATTTAACCAAAATTAACATTTAACAAAAGTTGAGACGCGGTTGGAAACGGCTTCCAACACCTCATGAAGGTTGCAACGATTGTCGCAAAGCCAGGAAAAATCTACACACTTCCAAAATGTCATGTAAATTTCTGTCCCCTGAGACCGACACATGCAAGCGTCCTTTAGCACATAAGAATGAGTTGAAAGAGAGGAGCAAATAAATTCAATCAAACACATCTTTCGCCTTATTGCGAATGTGTCAGTTTCAGGAAACATAATTTTACACGAAATCTTTCTTTACGTGCCCTGAATTTTTAAAAACATGGATAACGTCTCGTGTAAAATTCATAATTTCTAAGTGTATAACTATTACCAGCCGAGTCATCAAAGAAAACCTGCAGTTGAATATATCAGAACGTACAGTGCGCTCCAGGCTACAGAATCGGGCTTAAATAGCAAGCTGACAGTGCGTCGTCCATTGATTTAAACAAGGAACCCAGTGAAGCGAATCGCATTTGCAAAACAGTCCGCGGACAAACCTGTTGTGTTTTGGAAACAAGTCTTATTGACCGACGCAAGTAAGTTCGATCTTTTCGAAACGAAAGGATGTTCTTAACTCTGGATAGCATCAGAGTAAACGACTGCTAGACCGGAACATACTGAAAACCGTCACATAATGGTGCGGACATGTTTCGCTTGGTCGGGAGTCGGTAATTTGGAGAAAATCTATGGCATAATAACGGCTGATAGGTACACATTGACCTCATGAACGAAAAACTGGAAGAGTTTTTTTGGAAAGTCGGGCTAGAGGACAAGATCAAATTCCAACAGAATAATAACCCGAAGCAGAAGGTTCGAGAAACCATGACGTTTTTCCGTGGACGTCGCATAAAATTGTTTGATTGGCCCCCGCAATCACCAGATTTGAGCCCAATTGAGAACTTGTGATCGATTTTCGAGGTTACGGAGGTTACGAGGCTACGGCGAGATAATCGGACTACCGCGCCGCTTCACAAATCTTCTGATAGCCATTTTGCAGGAGTCCGTGATCATGCTGTACGCCAAATGTACAGTCAGCTACGTGAAGAGGGCCACCCACCGCTTCCCCTTTCCTTTATCTATTGTCATCTGTAGCGGCCCGAAGTAATCGATACCCACGTTCAAAAACGGATCGATCTTCGCCGTCAATCGCTGTTCAGGTTGTGATGCCATCCTTGATACAGTTGGCTTCGCCTTACAAATCTTGCACCACTCGCTCGAATTACCTGATCCATCAGCACTCGTAGACACGGAATGTAGAATCCCTGCCGAATTTCGTTCAAAACTGTTTCTCTGCTTCTTCGTCCATACTGCCGATGGCACTGCTCCAGCAACCTTCGTGTGACGAATTGTCCTTCGGCCACATATTCAGCCGCCTCGGTCCAACCTTCCATCCGCACGACGCCATCTTTATCCATACACGGTTCTAGATGGTATATCGGGCTATAGCGGAAATTTCTGTGCCAGTTTCTTACGAGAGTCTTCACTTCATCCGCAAACTCTACTTGAACTGCTACCCACACCGCAACGGTACTTGAACTGCTACCCACGCTTATGAAGCTGCTTTTTTAGCCTCGCTCGGTAACGCTTTGATCGGCATTTTCTTGATCCGACGACGACAATTTGACACAAAAAAGTAAATCGTTGCTACATTTCGCACCACCGTCCAGCGATAAATATGCTGCATCCTCTTCATCAATCTTTACAGCAACAGAATGTGATGTAACAGCATACTTGCACGGAGCACATCTCGATTCTCCACTATAGCACGTTTCTGCTTCGACCACTCTGACACATCTTTACGCAGGAATTTCGGTCCTTGATACCATCGGCTTTTCGACTGGATTCCTGTTCCTCTTCCCCATTTCGTTAGGTCGTCTGCTGGGTTGTCCTTCATTCCCACCCAGCGCCAATTTCCAGGGTTTATTATGCTGAGAATCCCTCCGATTCGGTGTGCAACGAAGGGCTTATATCTTCTTCAGTCGAACTTCACCAACGACAACACAGTATCCGAATCGCACCGCATGAATCGCTTCGAGACAGGGAACGAGTGACTACGGCATATTGCCTCCACAAGTCCCGCACCTGGAACAGCACCTGACAGCTACTGAAATGGTACCATCTTCTCCTTGGCCTCGATAAATGCGCAGTGAACAACTCTACCGTACTCGAACCTTAAGTAGGCTACGCACCCGTAAGCTGCTTCTCCAGCATCGGAGAACACATGCAACTGCACCGTCTCGTATGCCTTCGAATCCAATCCACCGCTGTAGCACCGTGGAACTGGAATCTCATCAATAAGATGAAATAACTGCGTCCACTGCACCCAACGCTTGGAGCGAGTTTCCGTGAGTTTTTCATCCCACCCGATTCCGCTAAGCCACAAATCCTGCAAAATGATTCAACCGTCTATCAGCAACGGAGCCAGTAACTACTTAGGATCGAACATGCTTGCAATACATCGTTGCCAAATCCTTTTCATTGGCCAAGCACCTGCCTGAGTTTAGAGCTGAAGCCTTTGCCGTATCTTTATTTAAATCGATGATTTCTCACGAATAAAAGCTCAATTTCTTAAGCTAAGATCACAATCTGGCAAAAGAAAGCTTCTGCTAGCCAAGGGTGGTTTGAATTTTTCAAATTGAGCTTTTATTTGCTAACAAACGACGATTCAAGAATTTGTTTACATTAGCAGATTCGTACATTTCGCAAATTTTTCCGGAATTGTCACTTCTAGCGGCCCACGTCACTTATCGATACCCACGTTTGAAAACGCCTTCCATATTTGGAGAATGTTGCTCGCAGCATTTCGGATCGAGCTTAAACAAATAATTGCACAGTTCGGTTCACCGATACTTGAACTAAAATTTAATTTAAGAAATTTTTAACAAACAAACTACTTGCGTTTAGTTTTTCCCTATAGACTGCTCCTACGCACTGGCGCACATGTTCTATCGGTCGGTCCTATGTTGAAACAATAATCAATTCTAGGGTTTTTATTTATTAGGACGAATCTACAATTGAGAAACTCTCTCTTGCCTAGTTCTCTTTCATTAATTGCAGCGCCATTATAAAACTATGGATTGATTTTTTTTCCAGATCGCAAGATAAGAGTGCTGGCTAGCATATAGGGCAAACAGGCAAACGAAAAATGTGAAAATGGTTTAGCTATTGGTGAAAGATAAAGTAAACAGAGAGAGTCTCTCAATTGTAGATTCGCCCTAATGACAAACAAAACCTAGTATTACCATAGGAACGTACAAATCTATTTACCTCAACTTATGGCAGCTACAGTAACAGACACTATCTGAATGTTCTACGAACTAAACGGCATTTGTCGACGCACAAATGACACTAAATTTGGACTAATTTAATTAATTTACAAAGATAAAAAGAAATATTGAATTTTCTGCGTTATCTAATGCACATAAAAGGAATGCTAGATTTGACAGAAAATAATGGGGTGTTTCATGTAAATTTAAGCCAGAAAACGTCTGAACCTAGCCTGCTGTATGAAAGATTGCAAACATAGTTGTATGACGCATGAAAGATTGTAAACAATTTCGTTGTTTACGCCTCCTTTGGCTTGGAATTAAACGAAGGGAAACTTTACGCGCTTGTTAAAATTAATTATTTTTTCTGCGTACCTACTAATTTAACATCAATTGGCAAACTAGACACAAATTCTGCACAAGGTGAACATTGCAAGATTTCTCTTCTATATGCAGCATAAGCAATAACAGCTGCGATGGCCGATCGATCTGCGCGATCAGCTGCTTGCGCTTGTGTGCGTTTTGTTATTGTCTGTTCTTATGCGGCTGCCAATTGTCAATCGCGTTCGCATTTCGTCACCCGTTCACAGCTGCTGTGCCACGCTCTGATTGGTTAATACTGCCACAGTTACCGTGCCAGCAATTATCAAACATGTGGGGACGACCGACCAATCATCAGTTCTCGCTGTGCCTCCGTATGCGACAGACGTATTTGCGGAGCACGTTGGTAGAAAACGCCACCCTTGAACACAAGAAGACCCGACCAAGAAGAATCATCCACGTCACCTGCAGCTTGCCATCCGTAACGACGAGGAGGTGAAATTTTTTTTCTCCGGTGTGACCATTTCACTGTGTGGTAAACGTCCTGCAGACCAAGAAGACTGATAATTTCAATCGCGAACCATGTTCCCTCCGTAAACAACTAAAATCCGTCCTTTTCAGGACGATCAAATCAATTTACCGATTAAAGAGTATTTTTGATTGAAATTTTTCTTGAGCTTATGGAAATGTTGGTGAGTGGTAAACCGGTTCAACATGGCGTTGCTTGAAAAGCCGCGTCCTAGAGGTTAGCAGTGTCATTCGACGTTCAAGCGATTGCCATGAAGTGAGGGTTCAATTCCCGCTCCAGTCTGTGGAACTTTTTGCAAAACGAGAATGTCCAGTCTAATCCACTGGGTGTTAGGTTGAGTTTTTCGTTGTAATTCGCTCTATGGTCAATGTTCAGTCTGTACAATCTCGAGTGGAAGACGTTGTAAATGTCAATTGAAAAGCCACGTCCCGGAGAAAATGGGCCAAAATGTTGAATTAGTATCCATTTATAAATCTCTATTCGCCATGTTAACACAAGCAAGCACGTTGAACATTTAATAAACGACATATTAACAGTTAATTCGAGCCAAACTACAACACGGCAGACCGACCATGTGTACACATATTCTTGTAGGGGGTGGGTTAGGTTCGTTGTAGTTCCTAGTTGTACATAGGTATAACATGGATTAGTTGTAGATAATAGATTGGGTTGGTTGCTGGTCGTTATCAAATGTGAGCTCTAATTTTTCTGATCAAAATTGCTCTAATAATTTTGCAGTTTCAGAAATAAGTGTGCCCATATCTCAACTCTCTTAGGATGGGGTTCTGAGGCCCTGACAAGGGCCATTTTTCTGTTGCCTCCGAAACCCCTGTCGCTCTAATGAAAACTAATGATTTCATTTCCACGCTTCTGTCTGGCGTAACAACTGAGGCCCGTCCCCTTTTGTAAAATTTGATTCGCATTGCCTTCGTTGATTTCTCCTGCCTGTCATGTCATGTATATGCCATTATATCATTCGTTATTGGATCATCGACACGTTCAGACGTGTGTATCCCGCTCTCGTGATAAAAAAGCGCTTTTCCGAGTTTTTCGCCCTGCGGCTGGAGATTGAGGAAACGCCGCCTGATGTGGCTGGTACGTCCGCTAGACGAGGCAAGCGGAAGAAGCCTGACGTTGACGCTGACGTAAATCATCTCTCCGTAAACAACTAACATACCTACGTCCTTTTCAGGACGACCAAATTAATTTGCCAAATAAAGAGTACGTTTGATTGAAATTTCTCTTGGGTTTATCGAAATTTTCATTACCACGCACCGGTTCAACATGCCGGTGCTTAAAAAGCCGCCTCCCGGAGGAAATGGCCAAATCGCTCGCCCACATCATCTTCGTGGTCAAGTGGTTAGCGGCGTCGCCCGTCGTTCAAGCGGTTGCCATGAAGTTGAGGGTGGTTCGATTCCGCGCTCCAGCAGTGGAACTTTTTGCAAAACGATAATGTCCAAACTGGTCTACTTGGTGTTAGGTTAAGTTGTTCGTAATTCGCTCTAAACCCAAAATAAGAAAGTAAGATTGTAAAAGTTACAATTTCGCATGATTTTGTTCAATTTCTCGCTGTTGATCGTAACTTGGTTGAAAACTCTAACATAAGTTGTGGGCAAAAAAGCAACAGCAATTCGCAATGAAAAATTGAACATGTGCGTGAGGATGTGCGCAGTGATATTTAGTTGATAAGTAAGAGATGAGTGTCCGAAAGTCAGATGGCTCACAAAAATAAAATGTTCCTATTACGAAATCGAGATACACAAACCGAGACCTTCAGCGCGGCGGCTTCAGACAGACCATTCAGCCACTTTGACAATTTAAGAGCTTAGGAATAGAAACCCAACAGTTAGTTCACTTGACGAGGAATTCAGGGTACAGCAATGAAGCAAATGGACATATTTTCCACCAAGCTTTGTGCAACCTGTCCCTAACACACACTGGAATGGCATTGTTTATTTCATAAAACGCTTCGTCGATGATTAGTGAGAACAAAAATAGAGCACTTGACAGCGGCAATACAACAGTGGGCAATAGCCTTGCGGCATTTTGTGATATCGACTCATCCATATTGTATATTGATATGTTGGTGATGATTGAATAAGGATCCTACTGCGATAAATTTGTTTCGAGCTATTTTTGCTTTCCAGTCGCTTGCACACACTTGCATGGCTTCATTTGTACTATAAAACGCTTCGTGGATCTAAGTGGGCAAAATTGCCTTTTCTGAATCATGCGGATTTCTCAAGATATGATTGCAAAACTGCAATTGCATTTTATACCACCTTTTCAACTTTTGGGTGTATGTTCAATCTTGAGTCTGTACAATCTCGAGTTGAAGACGGTGTAAATGCCTATTTTTATCGTAGTATCCCGTGCAGCCAAACACTCAAGCTGTCCTGCAGCCCAAGAAAACTGATAAGAACATTTCAATCGCGAACCATGTTCCCTCCGTAAACACAGGATCCATTTCAGACTTACAAGCACGTTGGACATTCAACAAACAAACTATCATTAACAGTTATTTCGAGCCGAACTGCAGTTTCTATAAATTTTCGTGAAGAACCAATAGCGGAAAAAGAACCGGAGCCTCACACACCAATAGCATAGGGTTTCATGGTTCTTTAGACTGAATAAAATATAGTAGAAATTTATCAATTCAATGACATCAATTTTTTCACATCAACAAGCAGTACTACGTCAACTTTGCAGTTATGTCACTGACATAACTCACCTTTTCGTTTTTTAACCAAGGATTAGTGACGTAGCGATTTGAACTTATATGCCATATTCTGGCAAACAGAGAATCTGCCATTCTCGACTGAATGTCTAAAACAATCCAGAACATGCTGTTTTCGATAATATGCAATGATTGTCCAGGTTTGGTCATGAAAATGACAGTCGAACTCTCTTGCTGTAAAATTAAAAAGATCATCCTCAAACAGACGGTGGGCAAGGTACGCGTTAGGTATTGATATCTCTTTTGGTTTTCTTGGGCAGCAGGACACCATCATATGCTATGTTCACTCCAGATAGTAGTTTTTTTTAAATTCGAGACTACGCCGACAAAAAAGCAGAAATTTTCTTTGAGTGCAGTTATTAATATCGCAGCCAGTTCATACAGCAACACCAAATCACCAATGCCCAAACAATCATCCAGAAGCAGTGTATTTATCCCATTCTCGCGTCGTCATGAACCATAGATCATTGCACGATAGCGTCATCAATGCAGTTTTGACAGTTCAAGAAGATTGTTTCCGTGAATATAGAATATGTTCTGGAAGATCGGTTTGAGATTTTGTGCTTTAAATTTATTACAACTGAAGTAACACAGCCGGAAACAGCCGGAAAACAGAAACCAGTGCTTATTTTAACATCATTTCCTGAATCTAATCGTACAGAATCCATAAAAAGCCAATGACATATTTCTTTTGAGCGGTTTGAATTCTAACACCTTGTAAACAAGGTCCCAAGGGAACAAGGGAAAAATTTCGGTAAGATCGGTTTGAGTTTTTGTGCTCTAAATGTATTCAAGTAAAACAGCCGGAAAACAGACACCAGCGCTTATTTTTACATTATTTCCAGAAATTAATCGTACAGAATCCGAAAGAAGCTAATGAAAAATTTCGTTTGAGTGGTTCGACTTTAACACCTTGTAAACAGGCTCCCTGAACTGTCAAAAAAGTGAGGTTGATACATTCCGTTTTATCTATCGCGGCAAAGAACAATAGTTTCTTTTAAAGTGGTCGGAATATTTCTGATGTGTGGTTGCCAAAATTTGCCTGTCATTTTATCAATGATATACAATATAAAATAATGTTCCAATTCCATTCTAGTTGATAAACCACTTAAATATTTTATAGTTCACGTTCAAAATGTTGAACACTGCGTAAAATTTTTGGAGAGGATATACTTTTTATTGACATCTGTCCTATAGAAAAACGGCGTTATACGTTTAAAGCTGATGGCAACGGACCTTGGCTACTTTGAATCTCCCAAAAAAAAAAAAAAAAACGCTAGAAAATTTCCTGGTGGCGCTTGGTCTAACACAAACAATTGCTGGGTTAATATCATTCCCAAACAATAATGCTCACGTATCAGATCCACAAGTTACCGCCCTATTGATTGCATAGAAAAAGAGCAGATTCCCCAATCAAATATTGATGCCACTCACTTTCACTTTCCCCGTCCGAACCAGACCTCGAGATTCATTCAGACACAAACATACACCCTGCCTGTGCCCATCCCCGAACAGTCAAGCCAGATGATGGAAAAGACAGACGATTCAACGGAAAAAAAAAGATGCTCGTACATCGTTCCTTAATAGTTCAATATTTAATATTTGCTCCGAGTATTTGGGGATCAGTCTGTTGCCTGCTTCATCCAAAACGTTTCTCTTCCCTGGTGCTACCTTGAGTGGTAATAATCCTGCATCATCGTTTGCCACCGTCGTTGTGATGCACACGCGAACCCGGTGAGCGCAGAACCGGAAATGGATCTCCAAGGTAAGCTTTGAACCGAAGTTGATGGTAATGATGATGACTGGATGGCTGGAGGGCGGCGAGAGGTTGCGCCGAAGAATGTTTAATGTGAAGGTGCAAACTCGAGCAGGAAGGAGCGAAAAATTCCATTCTCCACGGTTGAAATGCGGTGAAATGGCACGAGCAGAAGAGCAGAAAAACGGAAAACATTAAATTAAATGTTAACGATCGTAATGATAATGGTGATAATTTCGATGAAAAGAGGCGAAAAAAGGCATCCGGGAGGACCATATCCTTCGGGATTCCGAGAGAGTGCCGACAGGAAAAAAAAAGCACCGTTGAAATGGTTTTATGGATTTTTCGGTTAAAGGTGTCCGAGGAAACAGTGATTTAGATTTTTTTTAAAGTTTGCTACAATTCAAAACATTTTTCCGTCACTAAAGCTCCGAAAACTCGTATCAACACCGAAAGCAATAACAAAGTGTTAAACTGCTCAATCTTGTCCTTTTTTCGGAGATAGCTTTAACGGCCTTCTAGTCGATTGCATATCGATATCACCTCTCCCCTCCAGCCAGCCGAAATCCAAAACACAGAAACCCCAAATCTAATTTGCCAACTGCAGACCATCTGGCCTAGTTGGGTTCATTCCTCGTCGTGCTGAATTCAGCAGAAAGGCCAGAACGGCGTGTGTTCCGTTTCACACGCACATTATTTCTCGGATATTGAACGCAGCATGGCGCCACACTAGACCTCATGAACAGCAACAACAACGGAGGCTGCTGTTCAATTTTCGGCTGGCTTCGTGTCCTGCTCGCAGACTTCAACATCATTGGACGTGGTTTCCATTGTTCATAAATAATTTTGTATTTATTTCATTTTCCTCTTCGGTGAACCGTTTGAAACGGTGTGTACCGAAGGATTCCGAAAAGCACCGTCGTTGTCGCCGGCGTCATCAGGTGTGCCTGATAGGCTCCCAGCATCGACGTAACAGGAACCATCGTCCCTAAGCGGAAGCGTATCATCATCCCTTCGAATCGAAGATTCCACCGCCTTTTATTCGCGCTGATCTGTTTGTGTTTTTGGTACCTTCGGTGGTGGCATATCTTCGATTCTGTTCGGTAGCCCAGGAACCTAGGGCACCTCTCACGATGCACATGTAGCACTCAATTTACTTTTATTATTCCTTTGTTTATTCGCTTTTATTCATTTTATTCCGACCGGCTGCTCGCTCTTGCTATGGTTGTGAATGTTTCCTGGTGTTCTCATAGTCGTTGTCGTTATTGGATTCAGTCCCCCCCATCACGGTGTGTTTGTTTCCGTTTGCTTATTTTTGGGTGGGTTTTCCACACTCTTCTTGAATAGGTGCGATATTGGTAATACTTGTTCGTTTAGCTTCGACATTGGGTCGTTTCCTCCCTTCGATGGTAAGGTATGGTTGGTGGACGGATGCTGTGCTGTGTGCTTTTGTTTTGTAGTTCAGTGAATATGTTTCGGGGTCGAGCATTGCATTCGCTGGCCGGGAGATGTGCCGAAGGGACCGGCGGATTTAGCGAAAATACACACTTGGGTTTTGTTTATGGCGTACTTCAGCAGCCAAATGTACGGAAATGGAAAAATACATATTATTTTTGGACCATTCGAGTGGGATTCACGATACGGGCAATAAAGGGTCACTGATAAGGGCAGAAGCTAATGTTGCCTTTTTTTTAGGGTATGTAAAAGTTTGAATATTGTTAAGCGTTAATTGCGCTGCAATTATGATTGCACGTTTTAATTTTGAACTCCAAAACGTAGGTTTATTTTTACTTATAAATTTGTGTTAATAAGCATCACGAAAATGGTCCACTTTTAAACGGATATAACTCATTCATTTCTCGTTATACTTTCTAAGTGTTTGCATCAGTCAATTGGAAACATTTCTTGAAATTAGTTGCACTATTCTAAAATTAAAGTATTTAGCAGCTAAGAATGAATAATCAGCAAAAGGTAGAGTAATGTTTATAATTGTGAAAATCGATTATGCAAGTCGACTTTTCGTGAGTGTTACTAACTCGGACTTTGTAATTACATACTCATTGTGTCTGGACCTGTTAGAAGATATATTAAAAATTGAGGAACGATCCGAAATTATTTCAGTAGTACACGTCAGCTCTTAGCTGATACACATCTGGACTTCCATGCCATAACCAGGCGGGCCGTTTGTAACAGGGAAAGCGACGAGGATATGACCAAATATTTTTTTCTCTGGATCGCCGGCACATGGCGGTGTCCTGTTCATAAAAATCGGAAAATGTTATTAATGTCTTACGCGAACAAAACACACAGTCCTTTTTAGGACGACCAATATAATATTCCAACTAAAGAGTTTGTTTTACATTTTCATGAACGAATTTCAGTTACCTTTGCACATTCTGGATTGCTTGAGGGTGGTCAATTGTCAAGAGTGGTGAATTATGGACCAGAAAATTGCACGTAAATTCAGCTTGCTACATTGCTGAAACTTTGCAAATAAAGTACTTACTTATGGTCATGTTTTATTCTTCCATAGCCTTTACCATTGATAATACGATAATATATTTCATTTTGGTACCTAAGCTAGGAATTCTCTCTGCTGTTATTTACTTTGAGTTATCATTTGGGTCATTCCATATCAAGTGACCGGAGAAATGCATCGAACCTCTTCGATTCGTACTAATATTAGCTGATATACTAAAATTAGCTGATATACTAAAATTAGCTGATATACTATATCAGCCTGTTCTAGGCTGTTAATCAAAAATGCAAAGTTTTGGAGCAATCGGTAAGCCCCTCGGCCAATGAGCTGCCCCCATTTTTCTGAGATTTTTGAAAAGTCTATATTTCGATTTTTGAATATCTCGATGACTAAAAGAGCTACAAACAATGTTAAATATTCTTCTTGAAGTTAATTAATTTTTTAACCAAATGAAAACTAAAAATAATTTTTAAAGTGTTGCCAACATTGTTAACCAAAAACATAAAGTTGCGTTTTTCTCAAAATGCCCCCAATTTTTTTTCTATTTTGATGGCCCCAATGTGTTAAGCAGACTTTTTTACATAAGAAACATTTATCGAGAAAAAATGATTTGCTCCGTAATGGAGATATTGATTTTTAAAGATTTCATGTTTTCAAAATTTATTAATTAAACCACTCTGATATAGTATGTAATACCTCAACAAGGCAGATCTAACAGAAAAGCACCGCTTCAATTTTCAAGTAATAACAATTTTTCATGGCCTACGTGATGATTTTCAGGTTTGTTTATATATATATCGTGTGAGCTCAAAATAAACTCTGTTTAGTTGTTCAGTCGTTAGTGATAACATGGAGTGTTCAATAGGCCTGCGCGTAAAAAGAAAATGTTCCGTTGGAAAACAACATCGGTCATCTTTACACTTTTCATCGCGGGAATGGCATTTATTTAAACTTCGGTCCGGAGTTCAAAGTTTGAAAACTGTGTGTGAATGCCATGCAAATGAGTTTGGAAGATTTTTCACAGCCAAGCAAAAACGATGCTGTAATTCGTTGAGCCCTCATGTCGGCATTCGACGCAAAAATTTAAAAACAATCGACAAGAGAGTCGATGCATTTCTCCGGTCACTTGATATGGCATGACCCATTTATCAATAATTCGTATAAAATTATGTCTCCGGAAACTGAAACATACGCAAGTCGACAAAAGATGTGTTTGATTGAAATTATTTTCTCATCTCTTTCAACTCATTCTTGTGTGCTTAAGGACGCTTGCATGTGTCGGTCTCAGGGGACAGAAATTTACATGACATTTTGGTAGTGTGCATCCTTTTTTTATTTTTTTTAATATCTTTATTAGAGTGGCTTGCAGCCTCCTGGGCTGGTTCGCCTAACGAGAGCACCTAAGGCAGCGTTATTTTAAATATAAGCTACTGGATGATCAATTGTGATTGTGCAGTCGGCAAACTTCAAATGAATCACTCTATTCAGTAATTATAATAGAATCGTTCTTTGACACTATTAGGCTGACTGTTCTTTTTTTATGGCTAAATTAAAAAAAAAATAAAAAATTTTTTTTTATGTGGTTTTAAATTTTATAATTATTTTAATTTTTAGGGCTTCCCAACCGGTGGTCCGCGACCCCCGAGCCTTCTAGGGGGTCGCGGGTGTCTGCCAGCGTGACAATTTTTATGCATACAGAATAAAAAAATAACTGATCCATAAAATAAAATGCAACCTACTTATAAAGTGCATGAATTTAAAGAATAAACGAGTATATTTTGGTCTTCGTGCGTCTTATAATTCGTTCGAGTAGAGCAAAGTAGTGGTGAACGGAAGGCAACGAAGGACAGTTGCTTCTTCCATTGTTTTTTTCTTGCTAGCACACGCGATTGAATGGACTCATTTTTTACTTGCTCTTTCCTTCTTACTGGGATGTGAGTTGATGTATTAGTGTGCGTCGTTAAAAGTGAAGAAAAACTCAATGAATGCGCCGTAGTAGTTGGCTCATTTGTTTTTTCTTCTTTTACAACTGAACGGCACGATTCCCGAATCAATCAACCGACCAATTTGTTGCTTCCACATTTAAAATTTTGCTGAGATTTTGGTTTACCGCTGCAAACTAAATTTTGTCAACTTGAATGGGTAAAGTATTCAATAAATTTAAAATAGTTACAGAAAAGAACAAGATTGTGTTGTACTTTATAGACGGCCTCACCATGGAAAAGAAACGCAAGTATTCCGAGGATTATATGAAATTCGGTTTCACAACTATAATCGTTAATGGCGTCGATAAGCCAAAGTGCGTGCTTTGTGGCGTTGTGTTGAGTGTTGAATCAATGAAGCCATCAAAATTGAAACGGCATTTGGATAGCAAGCATGCCGAGCATAGTACTAAGGATGTGGACTTTTTTCGGCGTCATGAAGTTGGCTTGAAACGGCAGAGATTCGATGCCACTGGCACTGGCAGCATTCAACAACAAAACACAGCACTAGTGCAGGCGTCATATGAGACAGCACTGGAAATCGCTAAAAACAAAAAAAAAACCTCATACGATTGGAGAAACTCTGATCAAACCTAGCATGCTGAAAATGGTGAATTCGGTTCTTGGGGAAGCAAGTGAAAAGAAAATGCGGCAAGTGTCATTATCAAACAACACTGTGCAAAGACGGATTGCCCATATGTCCGAAGACGTGAAAGAGCAAGTTCTGGAAGAAATAAAACAATCGCCTTTATTCGCAATTCAACTCGATGAATCCACGGACGTCAGTTCCTGTGCGCAGCTGTTGGTGTTTGTGAAGTACGTATGCTCTGCTGGCGATTTAAAGGAGGAGTTTCTTTTCTGTTGTGAATTGGAAACTACTACCAAAAGTGATGATATCATGGCTAAAATCAAGGCGTTTTTTGAATCTGGTGACTTGCAGAGGAAAAAACTTTGTGGGGTTTGCACCGATGGAGCTCCTGCAATGCTTGGCAAGAAATCTGGAATTCAGAAGATGGTCAAAGAGCTTGCCTCACATGCCGCAGGTGTCCATTGCATGATCCATCGATATGCTCTTGCCAGCAAGACGTTGCCGGAAGGGTTATTGAAAGTACTGGAATTGGTCATAAAGATTGTTAACTATGTTAAGTCTGGAGCCCTGAATACACGTTTATTCAAGGAACTCTGCAGGGAAATGAACTCAGATCATGAGGTTCTTCTTTTCTACACTTCCGTACGCTGGTTGTCGAAGGGTAATGTACTCTACCGTGTTTTCGAGTTGAAGAATGAGATCCAAACGTTTTTGAAAGCTCAAGGGAAAAATGATTTCCTTGCACATTTTAATGAAGGAGACTTTCAGACGCGTCTCTCTTACTTAGCTGATGTTTTTGAGCATCTGAATTTGCTGAATTTGAAACTTCAGGGCAAACAATCCAATCTTGTTCACTTCCAAAATCATTTTCATGCATTCGCGGAAAAACTAAAAAATTGGCGCTGAAAAGTTAAGATGGGAAATGTTGCCATGTTTGATCGTCTGTGCAATATGACCGATAAAGGAGCAAGTGAGCTGACTTCGGCTCTCCAAGAAGAAATTATATCACATATATCACAGGAGCACCAATTTAAGAAGTATTTCCCCGAGTTGAAGCAAGAAGTAGCTGCTTTAGTACGCAACCCGTTTTCATCTTCAGTGGATGTGGCTAGCCTTCCAGATGAGATACAGGATGAATACTTGGACCTGAAAAACGATTCTTCGTCTCGCGATTTGTTTCATAAAAAGGAACTGAGCCAGTTCTGGTGTGCTATGTATGGCTCGTACCCCAAAGTTTCCATGGAGGCATTGAAGATCCTAATCCCATTCGTGTCAACATACCTTTGTGAAAGCAGATTTTCAACTCTACTTAAAATCAAAACGAAGACAAGAAACAGACTGAACGTTGAAGATGACATGTGATTGGCGTTGTCTCAAACACTGCCCCGAATTTCAAATCCAGTGTCCTAAATCCAGGCGCAGCAGTCACATTGAGAGTGGTTTCCCTGGTTATAACATAAAATGTCATAATAAATCAATAAGATCGTAAATTGATGTATTTCTTTATTTTTAATCGCAACATAATCACATTAGTTTTCCAAGGGACTCGCGGGGCCATTACTGATTCAAAAAGGGGGTCGCGAGCCCAAAAAGGTTGGGAACCACTGCTTTAGAGTTTTTAATATGTAATTTTGAAAAAAGACGCAAATTTATGCCCCCTTTATGTGCATCCAGGCAGACTTTTTTCTTAGTGTGCATACCAGGAACAGCTTTCAAGGCAAACCACTTTATATGCCAAACAAACGATTCTTTTTAAAACCACCTAATGACAACAAAAGAGCTATACTTACAATCAGATAAAACAACAAAAAACCTAAACATTATCCAAAGCCAACCATGCAATCGTGCCTTGTGCACAGCCCCGTTATTTCTACTTCTACTGTTATAAAAGTGAATTCTATCAATTTGCTGCATCATTTGAACGTCAATTTGCCTAGCCAAACTAATTTCATTTTAGATAAGCACTAAGCTGACTGTGTCAACAGTTGATAGTTCGTTATCGATTAGATCAGTAAATAGCATGGAGAATGTTTAGTCGCTATTGCAGTTGGGATGTACCGACTATTTTCATTCAACATGTAGCAGTACACACAACATATTATTTGTATTCGAAACTTAATTCAGATTTGGTTTACTTCACGGAACGTTACCAAAGATTTCCTGTAAAATTAAGCGAGAAAAATCAAAAGCAAGCGCAACTCGAAAAAAGGTGTGTTTGATTGATTGAAGTTTCTCTTCTCTTTTGATTGGTTCTTATGTTCTAAATGCCGCAACGCACCGCTACATCTGCAAAATGGAGTCCGAAACACGCACTTGCTGCTATACCCACAGTGACTAGTAGAAATTTTCGAGCACCCGTTTTGCAACGATCTTGGCCTTTCTCCAGCTCTTCACCGGGACGCATATATGCCGCCAGTACTGAGGAAGTCCCTGATTCCCCCAATACAGTCGAGCCATTCCTGCCACCGACCAACAGCCGTCCCGGCCCTGTACTTGGTGTTGGAAAACGGGTCTTTCGAGCTCCAAAACATCGGCAAGTATGATCAGCCTCCAAATGCTTTAGTACCTGATAGTGTCCCAACTTCCAGGTTAGCTATCCCCGGACGACTGAGACCGGACATCGCTGTCTATTATCAAAACGTTGGTGAAATGAACAGCCTTATTGACGACTATCGCTTAGCAGCCTCGGATCAATGATACGACATCATAGTCCTAACTGAGACATGGCTCCAGTCTCGAACCCATTCTGATCATGTTTTTGGAGAAGGGTACGAATTGTTGTGGTTATGAGCTCTCGTCTTTCCACTCAGCAGCGACTAAACTTCTTGACAGCTATAGCATCGTGACTCTCTCTCTCAAATCAACGGCGTGATGAACGAGCATGATCGCTCCCTTGATCTTTGCTTTGTAAGCGGCTGCGAAACGGCTCCTTCCATCTGTAAAGTTTGTTCCACATCATCCAACTCTGCTTGTTACAGTTGCGAACAACGTTGCTCAGGATTTTGTCCGCACTTCAACTGTTGTGTCGTACGACTTCCGAAGGGCCGACCACCAAAGTATAGACATTTTTTTTGTCTCAGTTAGAATGGAAGCGCATTCTAGATCCCGGAGATGTCACGTTTTCACATGTCGTGGCTTATGTCATTGACATGTATGTCCCGAAAAAGACCATCCATGCTGATTCTCGTGTACCTTGGATGACCAACGAACTTCGGTCGCTAAAGACTACCAAGCGAGCTGCCTTCAAGAGTTTCATTAAGTACCGTACGCTTCCGCTAAAACAATATTACCTCAGGTTTAACCACGAATACAAGCGCTTAAGCAAGTTCTGCTATCTTCGTCAACAAAGAGATATACAACGCAAGCTTAAATCGCATCCAAAATCTTTCTGGAATTACGTCAATAAGCAACGCAAGGAGTCCGGATTACCATCCTCTATGGTGCTCGATGGCATAACAGCTTCGTCGCAACCCGATATCTGCCATTTGTTCTCCATCAAGTTTGCCAACTCTCCTCTGACCAAATCTCGCTTGCTGCGCAGAATGTTCCGGTATACAATCAATCGATGAGTGGTGTGAACGTAACCGATGCAATGATTTCCAGCTCCGCGTTGCTACTTAAGACGTCGTTTAATCCGGGACCAAACGGAGTTCCATCCGCAATAATTAAGAAACACATTGATGTCCTGATTCCGCCGCTTCGTCGTATTTTCCAGCATTCTATTTCATGTGGTACGTTTCTTCAGTGCTGGAAATCTGCTCATATGATTCCAGTTTACAAGAAGGGTAGTAAGCGCGATGTCAACAATTACCGGGGCATCACATCGCTGAGCGCTGTTTCCAAACTTTTTGAGTTGGTAGTGATGGATCCAATCGTCTCACATAGCAAGCAGTATCTAAGCACTGATCAACATGGATTTATTGCCGGCCGCTCGACCACGACAAATCTGTTATGCTTGACATCGTACGTTACCGAAACTATGACGGAACGGACTCAGAAGGATGCTATTTACACCGATCTATCGGCTGCTTTCGACAAGGTGAACCACGCTATAGTGATAGCCAAACGAATCAATGGTAATCTACTAGATTGGTTTCGATCATATCTCACTGATAGGCTACTTAAGGTTGCTATAGGAGATTGTCATTCTGCATGTTTCTGTGCCTCATCTGGGCCCGCTAATTGGCCCGCTGATGCAGTGGCCAATTGGTGCACGATTAATCGGATGGTGATCGCTCCTGCCAAGTGTTACGTCATAACGTTTTCGCGGAAGAAGCAGCCGATAACCTTCAATTATGAACTGCTTGCATCATCAATAGGCCGAGTGAGTAATGTGAAGGATCTCGGGGTGATTTTGGATACACAACTAAATTATTAGCAGCATGTCTCATACGTCGTTGCTAAAGCATCAAGAGTGCTGGGACTCGTCTTTAGAATAGCCAAAAAAATTTCCGACGTTTATTGTTTAAAATCGCTCTACAGCTCTCTTGTGAGGTCCACGCTGGAGTACTGTTCTGCCGTTCGGAGCCCTTATCACAACAACGGTGCGGAACGAATCTTATCGGTTCAACGTCACTTTCTTCGTTTCGCTCTCCGAAGACTACCTTGAAGGGATCGGTTCCGATTGCCCAGCTACGAAAACCGTTGCCCTCTGATCAACCTGCAAACTTGGCTAGTGAGAAGGTACGTCAACAACGCATTGATCATCGCGGACGCCCTTCAAGGCAGAATCGATTGCGGGGCGATTCTTGAGAATATCGACTTGAATTTTCGTCCTCGGCCACTGCGAAATAATATAATGCTGAGGCCTCCGCTTCGTCATACGAACTACGGACTCGAGGGTGCGATCAGCGGTTTGCAACGAGTGTTCAACAGAGTGGCTTCAATGTTCGACTTCCATCTTTTGCGTGCAGTTCTCCGTCGAAGATTTGCCGCTGTCTTCGAGCATCGCGGTAGCTGATAATGACTACAAAAAAAAAATGTTTTTTTTGTGTCTATACTAGTATGTTTTGTTTAAAGACTTGATAATTCTGATTTACTCGTTCATGGAAGTGATAATTTTTGTAACATTGTTTTTTTACATGCTTTACCAACATGATTGGGGCTGCTTAAAGCCTGTTGATGTTAATTTAAAAATAAACAAAATAAATAAACAAAGAGGTAAAATACCTGCGGATAATACCATAAAAATATTCCCACAATGTTCTGCAAATACCAAATTGAGGAAAGGCAATACCAAAATAGTACCTCTCAGGTATTCCCAGGTATCCCAAATAACAAGTTTTGTTATTCGAGAGATATTTTGCTTGCTAGTTTTAGGTATTTTGCTTAGGTATTTTACCTCTTAAATACCAAGGCCAGTCATCAAGATCAAAATTGGATATTCATTTGTTATTTTCTCCTGATTGGGTATCAATATTTCTGTACACTGGCACGCAAGCTTGTTTAACGTTAACGTTCCATCCGGGGTCAGTCAGTTTGATTTTTACAAATATTTCTACCGACAAACTCATGTTTGTTCGTACTCTATAGAGCTTAAATTTCATCACTGCTGCTTCAATAAGCATCAACGAATGAACACACAACAATGGTCCTGTGCATGATTTAAGGTGAGTATAGCAAGTATTCCAATGTGCCCAACTAATGATTCAGTCATTTTGGATTTTTGTACGGGACAACCAATGAGTTTGTTTACGTTTAGCATTGAAAATGCTCGCGGTTTTCTCGCCCAAATACTGGTAAAGCTAAAACACCTTCAAGGGCATACGCTGAAGTACTCTTGACTGAGCTATTACCTCAAAATTTATAATTTATAAACTCAGAATATTCAATGTTTCATCACATCAGTTTGTATGCTTACTTGCTGTGAGCATTTTGATGGAGTTCGATTCGATGTCCATTAACTAACAATTGAGACACAAAAAACAAAATGAATTTTTACAGGCGCTTAAAATTTTCCCTCGTTTAATTCCAAGCCAAAGGAGGCGTGAACAACGAAATTGTTTGCAATCTCTCATGCGCCATAAAACAATGTTTGCAATCTTTCATACGATAGACTAGATTCAGGCGTTTTCTGGTTTAAATTTACATGAAATATCCCACTATTTTCTGCCAGTCTAGCATTCCCTTTATGTGCATTAGATAACGCAGAAAATTCAACATTTCTTTTTATCTGTGCAGGGAGACATCAAAACAAATTGTTTGTTTTTAATTGTTCATTACTGGAGTGCGTTATAATTAAGATAGGAAAAAAAACAAATTTCCGTAGATAGCCACAAACTTATCGTTGAAATTCGTCAGGAAGGACTTTTAAACAGATAAATTGCTCGAATAGATGAAGTAAATGAGGCAGGAGTGCGAAAAATATGCAAGAAATAAGAAGAACTGGGGGGCGACCCCGGCGTAGTGGTTAGCATCAGTACCTCTCACGCCAAAGTCACGAGTTCGAATCTCACCCCCGGACAGGTTACGAAAATACTCAAAAGGTATTTGAGTGACTACGACGGTAGATGAACCAGCCGAGGCTAAAAATCTCGATAATCAAGAAACTAAAAAAAAAAAAGAAGAACTTCATAGCATGACTGATCAAATAGACCGAGGAAGGAAGAGGAAGACTACAAACCTTGAAGAGCTTTCTATTATAAAAGTTGAGAAAATCAAGAAAATTTTAAAATATTATAAGTGCGTTCTTCATTTTATCTAGTTCTTTAAACACAGATTATAAAAACAAAGCTAAACCATTTACTATTCGGATTCAATGTTTTGATCATAAGTCTAACTTTTGGAGAAATACGCTTAAGTTGAAATGCTTACTATCATTCGTTATATTAATTTTTTACTCACTGATTGAAACTATGAGTTTCTTAAAATATTCACAAGTCGAATGGGAACCGCTTTTATACTATCCTGTATTTGCTTATCATTGCAGTGGTGCTTAGAGAACATCCTACATGTTTAATCAGTTGAGCTCGATTGATTCAACTAAATTTTCAAACTGTTGAAGAGCTGTTTTTGATTTGGTTTCAACATTTTGCGCAAAGTTTCCATATTGTGGACGTTCAAATAAATTGTCCCTTTGTAACTCGAACCAATTATTGAAGAGTTTTCCGTTTTTTCTTTTGATTCCCAATGGATCAAAATTAAAATGATGCTCAAAACAAACGACAATATCCACACAGAGGAACCTTATGATCTTCAAGGTACGACTTGAATTTACGAACTCTAATATGGATTATTATTCTTCAAACCGTACCCTTCTACAAAATCGGGTCTACCTCTGTGGGAACATGCAAACAGTTCTGAACCTTGGGCACCACGGGCGTTCATCTCGTTGATTTGGCAAAGAGGGGAAACGAGCAAGCAGACACATTTGCTAATATCTATCAATCTCTTTTTTCCAGTTTCACATAGCCAGACTGTGTTCCTCCACCACGCAAACCAACCCCGGTTCCAAAGTTTTCACAAGAGCAACAGACAAAATCGATCCTCTTGTGCCTTGTGCCGTCATAGGGTGGTCTTGATATGACCGAGAACACCATTCCTACTGGCTTGGCTGAACCACATACCCACCCGGATTTACATTCCGACATCCATCCGGTCTGGTACCCAGCAAATGGAGAGAAGTAGGATAACAATGAAAATTACTAGTTTGAGATAGATTGAACGAGTCATGTAAGAGGGCACATCTACCCTATACAAAACGGCCCTTTAGTACACTGATAAACGTTTTGGCAACATGTGAATTTGGTCTCACATGGACCAGAATAGATGGTTACTCTAAGGAAGGGAGCTTTTCCGTTTCTGTATGTAGCAACATTATCATTTGGAACTCTCTGTGTCCGAAAGCGAAAAACCAACCGCATCTGTTGTTGATTTGGTGGCATTAGGAGAACGTTTTCCTTTCTTTTCGAGTGTGAGAAAGGAGAGGGGTAGGAGGGGTACGCCATTGTTGCTTCTGACACAATCTAGTGGTTGAATTAGGAGCATGTAAAAAGGGCTCAAGTATTTGGATGGGTTCTCTTAGTGGCGGATGAGATGGATTGTACATTGTACTAGGCTCTCGATATCTCTTTGGGGCATTTGGCCATGTTGACGCTGACAGAGTTGGAAGGAGGAAGCCGGATAAATTATTATCATTTCGGGTTCTGCTAATGACATCTGGCGATTATGATAAACGTTATTGAGCTTAACAGGTGATGAATAATAAGCACATCAATGGGGCCCAGTGTTGGTGGTTGGTTTGCTTGTCAGCACGAAACTGAGAAGGGATATTCCCTGCGATGCGGTGATGCGAGAAGACAAAGACGTTCGAACCGATATGGCTGCTGGTAATTAGGTATTCTGATACTGACAGTGACGCAAGTCTTGTTCATTGGTTTGTAAGGATTTGCGTTCGTTTGTAAATGATGCACTAC
Organism: Aedes koreicus; assembly: GCA_024533555.2. Taxonomy (NCBI): domain Eukaryota; kingdom Metazoa; phylum Arthropoda; class Insecta; order Diptera; family Culicidae; genus Aedes; species Aedes koreicus. Next base: position 150,101 of record JAHHFK020001848.1, read on the forward strand.
ACGTACGGTTTTGATATGTCATTCAGTGTATCATTAGACAAAACACGCCACGCAAATTGCCATCCATTTTTCCGTAATTCCCAACACTCAACCCCAACCAACTCCTGAACCCAATCGAAAATCACGAACAACCTGTTTGTAAAACACCTCCAAAAACATTACCATTTTCACACGACTGAACACCGTGCTTAATGTCACCCGTGAAGCACACCCCATTTCGAACCCCTTCCGCGCCATCCCTCAGGGAAGCAGTCCATAGTTTCCCATTCGCCCGGTTGCCACGATCGCGTAAAAATTAAATGAATTAACAACGATGTTTGACATTTTCATAAACTTCACGCATAGATGAGAGCTAATTTTATTAAATTATTCATGAAAATGGCATGGCGCGGCACTCCCTCTACTTCCGCGACTTTTCCGTGCCATGGGGACACACGATGAGCGCCGGGTGAGTAAAAAATCATGTTCAAATTCCATTCCCTTCCCACCTGCCTCCCGCCAGTCATCAACTGTCCGTGGCGAAAGTGTTTGCCTTCCGGTTCCGCCGTTCCACAATGGTGCACTTCACACAGTTTGTGTACCGTGGCGCGTTTTGCGCCTAAATCGTGCCGTGGCGGAAAAGGGTTGCAAATTAAATTAAGTGACACGCAATCACTTTCCATTTTAGGCTTCCTGTCTTACCTCACACCAACGAATCCTGAGTGTCGAAGAATACTTTGAGCAAATCCGGCCAAAAATTGTGTGCCTTGTTTTCACCGAAGCGTATCGAGCTTCTCGGGTTCGACTGAGGACCTGACGAGCTTCACGCTTTAATTCGACGAAGGGCGACGACAGCAACGAGCCGCCACTGGCTGACTTCTGACTCTGTTGAAGGTTCGCCCGAACAAAAGCGGATCGAGAACAAGAAAGCTTTCTTCCATCTATCCAGGGGTACTTACCGGCATAGTTTGACTACCGTGAAGGGTTGTTATAGCAGCTTGAGCTTCTTGATGCGAGGTAAATTTCACAAAGGCGCAACCTGAAAATGAAGAGCAAAAGAAGCAGAACGTCTTTTTAGTTAGTTGGTTCTGGAGGGGGTACGGCTTGCGATGCGAAAAAATGAGACCCACGTCCCCCCGCTTAATGAACGGAATGGGCGGCTACGGTTAGAGGGGGAGGATGTAATTATGGTTTCTACGGGCGCAGACACGGAACGCGGTGAGCAATCTCGGCGGAAATGCACAGAACGAATCCGATGAAATTGTTTACTTGAAAATAATGATCTGCTGGCGGTAGAGGTGGATTTGCTGGGGTTAACGGCATGGATGGCTTCCTGACGATGTCGATAATTAATTAGTGGAGTGAAAATAATAGTCGTTGAAGTGGTAGAAGGAGGAGAGGAAGACAATGGGTATGGTGGGACAAATGATGGGTTCGTTTGATGTTTGTTAAGTGATGCACCAATTTATGAATAGTGTTACTGTTTTAAGAGAAAGGATTGTTAATAGAAAAATCTGAACATATACATTTTTGAATAAAATCAAATGGTCAGTTAATCAAATGCGTTAGTTTTTAATTATTTATTCATGCTACGCTGATCATTACAAGTTTAATTTCAACAAATTATCATCACTTAAATGAACTATATGAACAGTTGGGCAACTTTTTATTTAACCCCTATATGTGCTCCTATATGTGGTCTGTGCAGACTCCTCTACAAGCGATTGAGCCGCTTTTGTCCAAGATTTTTTTTCTTTAGTTGTTGTTTGCTGTTTGCACAGGGAGAGCTCGCTCTTCACGAGAGTCCAATAGCGCATGATGAGACGTAACTCCGGACAATTATGTAGATTCGCTTTCGTCAAAACAAAATGTTCCCCATTCACTTAATACCATTCCAAAATATCCTTGGCGTAATGCCCGGATTCCAAATCATGACCAATCAAACATAAAGCTTTTGTTAAATTAAAGATAACGACTTACGTAAGTTAACTTTAACTAACATGCGTTCAAAATGGTGGTCCTTATGTTCCTTTGTCCTGTGCTGAGATTTTTTTCGGCCTTAGAGCCACTTGAAACCGCTTGAAACGATCAATCTGTGCCTGATCAAGTGCTTTTGAGTAGGAGATTTGATTCGATGCCCTTCGTATCAGAAGGGCAATAGTACAACCAAATCCTACCACAACTCTTGCTCTAACCTCTACAACCAATTGGACGGTATAGATGTACTCGAAATCTTCACTTACATACCTATCAGGCTAAGGTCAGGGTGGCGACGAACTTTGTGCGATCGTAGTCCAAAGACAGCCATCTTGCCAGCCAGAATGCACTTTTGCATCTCTATGTTGGTGTCGTTATTGGCCATCACCAACTAGCTCAGATATACGAATTCGTCTACTGCCTCGATTTTATCATCTTTGATCTAAACTCTTGGTGAGAGACTAACATTGTCTTCTCGGGAGCCCCTTTTTTGCCAAAATGGATTTTTTTACGAAGGACTACAATTACAATTGGGATACAATTTAAAAAAAAAAAATCGCATTGCGACCGTCACGAAAAGTGGTCAGGTTTTGAGCATGAATATCTCAGTCATTTCTCAAATCATTTTCAATATGTTTACACCAATCGATCGGAAGTATTTCTACGCATCAGTTTTAATGCATATATAATGTCTTATTTGCAAAATGCTTCAGAAATAATCATCCCGAGCCCGTGATGGAGCACAAGCTACATAAAATTCATATTGAACGATGTATGATTTTCTTATGTGAACGCATATGCTTTTCATAAGGTTAACCAACGAATTTCTCCATGGTCTTTGCGTTTTTCATAAGGTTGGTTGTTGAAATTCATTCTGGTTCAAACAGCAAATAAATCATAAGATAATCGAGGAAAGATTACAAAGAGTTCTTATAGCAAAAAATCATAAGGTATTATTATGGTTTTTGCTATATTTCTTGGCTTAGTGTACTTTAAAACAATTTTACAGAAACAACTGTAAGGAATTACTGGCTGAATTTCTAACCGCAAACTACGGTAACTCTCTGTAATGGAAAATGAGCAAAAGCATGGGGGCAACCGACATCCTCACGAGATCCTTCTCGTGACAGCCGACTCGTGTAAGCCAAACTGTCGTCGCTTAAAGGCTCGAACGCAGTGATAACGGAGGCGGAACGGCGACGGCAGCGGAAAAGCCCAATCTGACTAAACCTGCTTGTCGGATAGAAAACTGATTAGATCCAAGTTGATTCCAATTGGACATATCGACGTCATTTGCGACAACTATCAAACTTGCCGTTTCCGTTCCGTTTCCGTCCACATTACGTTTGGGCCTTAAGGAAGGCTGTCCTAGCGAAAGAATTTACGAAGCAGAAGACATGATAAAATGGAAAATTAACATCCCATTCGGCTTCCAACGTTTCGGGGGTGGTGGTTTGAGGGGGGCCGGCGTAGCACCGACTGTTCCAATATATTATTTTTTTTTGTATGAGTGCCTGGTTGGCGATCCATTTGGGGTGGGGTAGGGAACGTAGGGAGGGAAGGTAGTGTTGGTTCCACAGAGAAAAACTCAATTTTTTTTAATGACTGTAGCTAGAAGGCTGTACTATTGGGAAGCCTGGACGCGACATTAAATCAAAATAACCAGCATGTGATACCACCACGTCAGGATATGTCTTTGGTTGTCATCTCAGTGGAGATGACGTAGGCCCACCCATCGCGTCCAGATCACATATCCAAGGGGAGGGACTTTGGATTAACTTGCGCTCTTATTGGGAGAATAAAAATACACAATTGATTGCCATAATGCCCGAAAACTATCGCCAAGAAACATTCCGCATGTCTAACTATAAAATAAATTGAGGCAGCATTCAAGTGGTGTAAATATTCGTTCCGGAATGTTCATGTTTTTCGAGAGTTGTGCCGTCAAAAATGTGAAGTGGTGATGTAAATATGTTCATAATAGCGTACGTTGGTGGACTCAGTCAATGGGCAGCAAGAGATTTTCTGCGCATTTACAAATAGCAATTCCAAAAGACAATTGAATTTGAGATTGTGAAAGGACTCCTACAGCAAGGAAATAAGAAGTAACGTTGAGGGCATGCAAGTCTCGAACAAGGAAGGCACCCGGACCAGATGGAATCCCTAACGTGGCAGAAATGTCTAGACGATGGCCATTTCCCGGACGGGTGAAAAATACAAAAAACTAGTGTTACTGCCAATGCCAGGAAAGCCTCCGGGGATCCAGCATCGTATAGGCTAATTTGCCTGTTGGATACGTTCGGGAAACTTTTGGAGAGGATCATCCTCAACAGGCTGACGAAAATTACCGAGAGCGAGCACGGGCTATCAAGGATGCAATTCGGTTTCCGGACAGGGAAGTCTACGGTGGATGCCATTCGGACAGTGGTCGAGACAGCCGTAAAGGCGTCCAAACAGAAGCGGAGAGGCGATTGATATTGCGCTGTTGTAACGATTGACGTTAAAACCGCCTTCAACAGCGCCAGCTGGGAGGCTATTGCTAAGTCACTACAAAGAATGAGGGTCCCTGATTACCTGTGCAGAATGCTGAAGAGTTACTTTCAGAACCTATTGCTGATCTACGAGACCCCCATGGAGCGGAAATCGGTGTACACCACGGCGAGAGTTCCGCAAGGTTCCATCCTTGGACCAACAGTTTGAAACGGGATGTACAACGATGTACTGACGCTGAAGCTTCCCAAAGGCGTAGTGATCGACGGCTTTGCGGATGACATCGTATTATCAGTGAAAGGCGAAACACTGGAAGAAGTGGAAATGCTGACGACTGAAGCACTCGGCATAATTGAAAACTGGATGCAGAGGTCGAAGCTGCAGATAGCCCACCACAAAACGGAGGTGCTGATGGTCAGCAACTGCAAAGTGGTACAGCGAGCAGAAATCGTCATCGGAGGGCTTGTTATAGCCTCAAGGCGTGTGCTGAAGTGTCTGGGTGTGATGATCGACGACCGGCTAAATTTCAACAGCCACGTAGATTATGCTTGTGGAAAGGTGGCAAAGGCCATCAATGCAGTAGCCAGAATCATGCCGAATAGCTATGAACCTAGAAGTAGTAAGCGGCGTCTACTGGCTAGTGTATTCGATACTAAGATACGGAGTTCCAGTCTGGGTCGCAGCGCTAGAAACCAAGCGAAATCGGCCGAAGTTGAACAGTACGTTCAGGCTCATGGCCATGCAAGTCGTGAGTGCGTACCGATCTATTTCATCGTAGGCAGTATCATCACGGGATCAAGAAGTTGGAAAATCGCTGAAATAAGTGTATCGAGCTAAAAGGGGACTACATTGAATAAAATTTAAAAAAAAAAAATCATTTCTAAGGAGGTAACTTTTCACCACATTTCAAGGTTCACTTGTTTTAACAGGGACCAGCAGAGAAAAGTTTACAAAACTACTTAATAATTGATGTAAGTAATTTCACACATCATTTTTTCAAATAAGCATAACATATTTGAAGAAAGTATAGCATAAAGATGCAAAAAAATTTGTATTATTTATGATAGAAAATATCCACAATGCTCATTCCTGGAATTTGAGACTTGAAAAAAAGTCTAACAGAAAATTGTTTTAAAAAAATCACAAATGTTTTTTTCGACATGCAATAATTTTCCTTAATTAGTCTACACGACTTCAACATGTCACTCTAATTTGTTCCAACTTTCATCGATTGTCCGCCGTTGCACGCTTGATTGACACGTGTCCGGAAATAAGCATTGTCATTCCAAGTTAGTTACGAATTTATGCTCGCCATCGATGAACCTGAAGCTACGCTCAGGTGAGTGGAACATTTCCGTCGTGATGAAAACATCTTTCTCAATCGAATCCAGCTTTCCAACCATGGCAACCACTTGTGAAACTACGGAGGAAGGGCATTTGAACTGCAACCATCCGGCTCTGGTTGGCAGAATATCATTTCAAAGGATTCTTCCCTTGAACGCTTGTTTGCCTGCTATGGCATCTATAAATTTTCCAGCATTTGACCGATCGATCGTCATGGCGACCAATTGAAATGATTTCACATTTGCTTCCAGTTTTCTTCTCTCTGTTTTATTCGACAACATGTGAAATATTTCCATCATTCCAATCAAGCCATACAACATAGATTTATTTCTGCTGCAGGGATGAACAGGAACAGGAAAAAACGAAAAAATACCGCTTGAATCCGAAGCTTGTAATGGAATGTGTATTACACTCGCTCCCTAGAGGACAGATCTGTCTGTCCATCAGGTGGAGGATACTTGTCTGCTTTCACCCGCGCAAAGTGGAACATTTTCACGGTCCAACTCTGCTCGATCCCGCACATACTAATCAAATCATTTCGTAATTGATTTCAATTTCATCATTTTGCATTTCATTGATTTTGTCGACACAAGCCCCCGGTGGTTGTTGATACGCTTCGAAATGATGCTTGGCCGGTAGGGTGCTCTCCAGGACGAACCAATTTCGAAATCATCCAGAGCAACAGCTCTGAAAAAAAAACTCGCCCGTGCACTCATTGAAATGATTGAAAATATTTGCCGTGGGGAAATCTGACTCCCAACCAAGCCGTATGATGAGCGCAACAAGCTCCACGTGCTGATGGAATGAGGTGTGTGGTAGGAAAGTAGCACCAGCAGCAAAAACCCACGTCAAACAGAAAAATTGCCTTGGTAACGAATGAAACCCTACAGCAACAGCCAGTCAGCCAAAGTGGTAGACATTCCAATTTTTCGTTCTCGGGGCAAAATTGAAAATTTTGTACTATCGGATTCGGTTGGTGCTTCTACGGCGCGGCACTTGAAGGGTTTCATCTCGTTGCTGGACGAGTAACGGCTGCCTTCTGCGCGGGGTGAGTCGAATTCCCGATGTTGAATGTTTGCTGAGGAACGCAGCTTACGAATCAGTTCAGATGGCGGAGCGGCCGCCTGCTTTGCTGGCTGAGAAGCAGAAGGGCAGCCGGTTCTGAGCCGAACACATCAAAACAAACTGTTGATGGTTTTAATTAGCTGGTTTTATGTCAGACCATGGTTTCGGTTTTCAGGGGGAGGTTGTTTTCGGTAACGGCTCGAGAAATATGGGTACCGCTTTGAGCTTGGGAATGCAAGATTGAAAATCGATAGGTAAATGCTGTTTCGGTTTCGAGGTGAATGTTATCAATAACTTAAACAAATCTTGAGTAATTCATGTTAAGGGCCTTAAGGCCATTTGTAAACAATGACTTTAAATGTCGATTCCTCTTTGAATCATTCTCGTGAAATGGAAGCAGCATCTGATAGAAAAATGTTAGTTCTACCGTATGGGGTAGCTGTATATAGTGGGATTCTCGTGATTCGTGAGAGATCAACGTTTAAGGTCATTGTTTACAAATGGCTTTTAGGCCATAATCATGAATTACTCGAGTAATATGTCGACGTACAGTTTTTGAGAAAAATTACTTTCAAATTATCAAAAAACTGACGTATATGTATGAAAAATGAGTTTACCTGCTTGGATTTTATAGACTGGACCTTCCTGAATCGATTGGTGCTCACAGATTTGTTCTTACACGCATGATTGAAGAGTAAACCCGGTTTTCATTCACAAAACTATGAATTTTCATGGAAATGACATACTGCAGGCAAGCAGTGTTGCCTTGGAAGCTATGAATCATTTATATCTGAAAGCTATTGCCATAGTTATAAGTTCACAATTAATAAACCTGATGTTTATTCGAAAAGTGGTCTTCGGCAAAATTGTTGAAACAAATTCTCGTTAGCAAAGATATTAAGCATTTGCAAGTTATTATGTCGGAGAACTAGAAGTATGAGAACGAAGGGTTTGAATTCCCCATCATCATCATCATCATCATCATCAAAGGGCCAGACCAGCTCGAGTTTGCAACCAATTGAGCTCAAATTTTGGGAGACGAGTCGGGACCTGATTTCGGATTGCTTTAATAGAGTAGATCTGATTCGCTACTTTAACCCACCTTAATAGGTAGCCATCCATGATATCAGCCAATAGGAAGAGAGATAACAAAAAGTCAACTAACGGAAAGGCGACTAACGGGAAGAAACCCCGCTTGTAAAATAACAAAATAGATAGTAAATACTAAAACTATTATATGATAGGCTTTCTCGGCACAAAACTGCGCAAAACAACCCAAACAAAACCTAAGATTTTTTTTAAGGTAGCATGGGTTCTCGGGATTTAGACATCTAATTATCACTTTTCTGATAAAAGCAATCAATCAATTACACAGATTCGACTATTTTCTGCCAAGTTTCGCTGAAAAATGGAACTCATAGAATGAGTAAGCCCACTTTATAGTGAAACTGGCTAAATTTTCTAAAGAATGGCTAAGCGCAAAGTAAACTATTCTTTACGTTTATCCTCTCCAGTCATAAGCATTAGTTTCCTGGATAAAAAAAAATGACCATAAATCTACCATAAGGTACCACAGCAAATCCATAGAAAACAGATATAAGATATCTAAAAATTTCATAATTATTAGTTGTTTTGTTCTGTATCGAAAATAGTTAGATCCGTATTTTCATATTATTTCTCATTAAAGGTTACCCTGTCAGTGTTGAAACCACAGATAAGAAGAAACATTGAATTTTCTGCGGTATCTAATGCACATAAAGGGAATGCTAGATTTGGCAGATAATAATAGAATATTTCATGTAAATTTAAGCCAGATAACGCCTGAATCTAGCCTGTTGTATGAATGATTTCAAACATTGTTGTATGATGCATGAAAGATGGCAAAAAATTTCGTTGTTTACACCTCCTTTGGCTTGGAATTCAACGAGGGGAAATTATACGCACCTGTTAAAATTCATTATTTCTTATTTTATTCGATTTTTTTTTTAAATTACACATAAAAAAATATTCTCAAATATAGTGTCGAGTTCACAAATGGACACATACAGTGTATATGCAGAACACGTACCTTGCGGGAAGGTAAGCCATGGTATTCCGAAAAGTAGGCAGTTTGTGTCAGGCCCTGCGAGCCAAACCGTGGAAAAATCTAACAACTAAAAGTCACCAACAGAATACGGACCGGAACAATTGGCGAAGACCACAGCGACGAAAAAGGACCTGCGATTGGATACTCGGTTCGTGGAATTGTGAATCTCTCAACTTCATCGGAAGTCCAAAACTCTCCGTCATCAACAATGTACGGTACTGACGGCCGACTCGGTACGATATAGAGCGACTGAAACAACCGAATGTCGCCACTGCTTACGCGCAGCATCTTGAAGCAGCGTTGCCGGACGTGGGAGAGCTCGCTGAGGCCTCTCTTGATGATTACTGCAGTACTGTCAAAGCAGCCATTAGCAACGCAACTGAAAACATCGTCGGGTACATAGAACGGAGTTGACGGAATGATTAGTTTAACGAGGAGTGTAGAGAGATTTTGGAGGAGAAGGACACAGCTCGATAATGCTGCTGCAAGGAACCCGGCAGAACGTGGAACGCTACCAACTTGAGCATTTTGTTCGAGAGAAAAACCGTCGCCTGAAAAAAAGCGGAGTGTGACGAGAAACAAGAAAGTTATACCAAAAGTTCAACGCATCCCACAAAGGCTTTGTGCCGCGAGCCGAAATGTGCAGGGATAAGCGTGGAAGCATCTTGACGAACGAACGTGAGGTGATTGAGAAGGTAAAGGCATCACTTCGACAAACACCTGAATGGTGCGGAGAAGGTAGACAGTGAGGATCAAGACAGCGGAAACAATTACTAGATCAGTACGGCAGATGATGGTAATGAACCCGCTCCCAGCCGGAGGAGAGTTAGGGATGTCATCCAATATTGGAGCTGAACTCATCAAGATGGGCACCAGCTGATAGTCAGAATCTTGGAGACAGAACAGCTATCGGAGGAGTGAAAGGAAGAGGTCTTCTGCCCCATATACAAGACAGGTGACAATTTAGAATGTGAAAACTTCCGAGCAATCACCATTCTAAATGCCGCCTACAAAATGCTATCCCAGATCTTTCTTCCGTCATATATCACCTACAACAAGTTCATGGGAGTTCAAACCGGCTTTATAAACGGCCGCTCGAAAACGCACCAGATTTTTACCATACGGCAAATCCTCTGGAATGGCCGTGAACTTTAGGTCCCTACGAACCACCTGTTCATCAATATAAGGCGGTGTACGAAAGTATCGACCACACAGAGCTATGGAAAATCTGGGACGCAAACGGCTTCCCCGGGAAGCTCACAAGAATAGTTCGAAAAACGATGGACGGTGGCAAATCTGCGAGAAGATTTCAGGAAAACTGTCAAGTTCGTTTGAATCTCACCGGGGACTTTGACTAGGTGATGGACTTTTCTGACTTCTGTTCAATAACGCGCGCATGAAAAAGCGACTATTTTCGGATGGATAATAAAAAAGAACTGAAAAATTTATTTTAACAAACTAAACGTCGTTTTGGCCAGGAAATTATTTGAATATACCATCCTCTTAAAATTGGCCCAGAACTTCTCGATTGGGTGGAGCTGGGGCACGTTGGGAGGGTTGGCATGCTTGGGCACCACCGGAGTGCCCAATCGCTCCATTTCCTCCAGCGCCCGCTTCGAGTAGTGGGCTAACAGCCAAAACAACACGTCGTTATTATTGTGGTAGTTTTAATGAAGGTGGCGACTCCTGGGAGGCACTTCGTACTGTGGATCTCACCGTTCACTGCCTGCCTCCACAAAAAGAAGAGGGGACGTTACATCCCCTTTATAATGATTGTGAGCATCAGCAACACCTTCTTTGGGAACTTCGTGTGCGCTATGTACTTCACATCGCTGCTTATTTCTTTTGTTGGTGAGATGAAGTAGCCTTTGCCTTGCCAGTCGTTGCCGTCCAACGTGAGGTACTCGTCAGCCGTAACGACTACCAAGTTCCGCTTCTCCGGGAAAATCTCTTTGACCAGAATCTTCAGCCGTTGTTTCTGCTTGGTTCTCCGACACCGCTAGCTTGCACTGACGCTGCCGCTTGTGGGTATTCATGTTGGCCAAATACTTCTTGACCGTTTGGTCGGTCACACTGACCTCCCGGCCCAACGTACAGAAAGAAGTGGCCACCTTGCCTTCCGTCTGATCGGACGGCCGGAACCAGGCCTCCACTCGATGGAGTCTTCCTATCCGGCAGACATGAAGTGGACCACGATGGCCGACTTTTTTAGGCCTGGGCGGAGCAGGCGGTACGAACAAACCTTAGATCGAAGTTGCTTGACTGTTCTCGCCATAGCTGCCGTAAAGAAACTGATGGAGCTGTCAAATTTTCACAGTATATAGGCCACTAGTATTTAGTGACTACTGACCGGTGGACCGATGGTGGCAGGGTGATCGCATGAAAAATCGGAACATTTAGTCGCTTATTTTTAATACACGCTTGAACTGCCTTAGAAGGTGTGATGCGACGAGCCGGGTTTAACAGCCGGGGTACGATTTTCACGAGATCAACCAATTTGTTTGCTTCTCGGATGATATGGACATTGTCGGCCGAACATTTGGATCGGTGGCAGAGCTGTCACCCACCTGAAACGTGAGTCATGAAATGTCTGACTAATAGCCAAGGTAGCAGTGTTGCGGTAGACGAGGATACTTTCAAGATGGTGGAGTAATTCGTATCTCTAGGATCCTTGCTAACAGCAGACAACAACGTTAGTCATGAAATACGAAGGTGGATCATTAGTGGAAGTCGTGCTTATTTTTGGCTCCAGAAGAAACCAGAAGAATGCACCTTGTGCAAAACGCTTATAAGACCGGTGGTTCTCTACGGACGTGTGATTTGAACCATGCTCGAAGAGGGTTTGCAAGCACTTGGTGTGTTCTTGGCTCCACCTGAATTCGTGGCATTTTTCCGGGATTGTTGCCCGGAATCCTTACAACGTGTCCCACCAATTGATCCCTTCTAGCTTTAGCAACTTTCTGGATATTGTGTTCGCCATAGAGTTGCGCCAGCTCGTGGTTCATTCTTCTTCTCCATACGCCTTTTTCACAAACGGGGATGAAGTTTACTAGACTTTAGGGCTTTTTGGAGTCCATAGTAAGCACGGCTTCTAGCTTTTATGCATCTCCAAATTTTTCTGCTGCAGCTGACATCACCAATAATCCGAGGTACATAAGCTCATCTACCACTTCGAACTAATCTCCGCCGTTAATCACACTTCTGCCTGTGTGGGCTCTATCGCTATCTTAAACGTATTCGTACTGGAATCCCAACGCAAAATAGCCAAAAAGTATGGGATTAGCCGTGGTGCATTTCAGAAGATCAGTTAGAAGATAAATAACACTACTTCCATGCTGATCCATGTTGCTGATCGATCAGTAAGCTAGAGCAAAACGCAAAAGTGATGCAGGGGCAGACACCAGGATAATTCCGTGTGATCAAAAAAAAAAATCCACGCATCAACATCCGAGCACGGTGATGCATCCGATGGATGTAATGTGTCATTAATATAAAACAACAACAACAACGTTGAAACGTTGAATCTGTCAATTAAGACGCATTGCTGAACATAGTTTGAAGAGGCATTTTGTTCAGAAGCTACCATTTATCAGCAAATTCAACAAAGCTAAACGACTAATGTTCGTATTAACAAGGAGTTATGGAGACGTTTTGTCTCTTTTTTTTTAACAGGAAACGACGTCTAAGAGTATGGAAAAAACGTGGTGAAGGGCTACAGGACAAAGATCTCCAACTAATCATAGAGCACGATACATGTTATGGTCTATTGCTTATGGTTTCCTAAAGGAAAACTTGTTCAAATCAATGCCAGTATGACTGCAGATGGGTATTTTGCTATTCTGTGTGAAAATTCGGAAGAATCTTTGCTGAAACAAGGTCTAAAAAATAACTACAGGTTTTAGCAGGGTAACGATCCTAAGCTAACATCAGAAGAAAACACTTGCTTTCTTCTGTTCCTGTCGCATTAAGCCCACTATTTGGCCACCTCAGAGCCCCGATTTGAACCTCATTGAGAATTTTTGGGCCGTCCTCGATAACTGTGTGGAAAAAATCGTTGTTACTAACAAACAAACACAATTTGCAGCACTGCAAAAACTTCTTCTTTTCTTCTTCCTCTTCTTCTTTTACTTTGCGGAAAGCGGTTTCAGTTGGTCATTGAAGCAAAGAGAAGACATATTAAATATTGAAAAATTGTTTTGATTCGGAGTTATTTGATTACTTAACATAAAATGGGTCTGTTTTCTAGTCACATTAACCATATATTTTATCTTTAAATTTTTCTATTTCAAAACCTGCAAAAATAATCAATATCATAAAGGCAATATAAAAGTATGGTTTATATTGAAACAAAAATCAAAATCTCCGAAAGTTGCAAGATTTATGTTGATGTTTATATTTATTGTGGGTTGTCCCTTTTGTGTGCTAGACCCTGTATGTAATAAACATGAAAAATGAAGAAAGAAGTGCAAAAACTTTTTAAAATACATTGAAATAGTTAGTGACATTGTAGTGGATTAAAGCTAAAATAATATTAACATATTTGCCCGGCCTAAATTTTTTTTTAATCTTTATTAAGGTGACGTATAGCCACCTGGACTAGTTCGTCACCGGAAAATGGCTCCAGCGAATAGTCTAAAACTCCTTAAATCTAGAAATAATAAAAAGAAGTTGTTTTTTTTTAAAGCGAAGACATCACACCCACACGGTAGTACAAAATCGACCCGGAAGAAAGGAAAAACGGGTTTGTCAGTACTTTTACGATGAAAAATAATACTGGACGATCGGATACGGTTCTCGCTCCCACGGTAGTTCACCGAGTAAGGCAGCATTGGGGGGGGATTGCATTTTGTCAATGCTCGTGTTTCGACTGGCATTTTTGAGCGAAAAAAAATCCACTACGATACCTATCAGCACGAGGGCTGGTGAGAAGTGGAAACATATTTCACAAATAAAGAATGCGAGAAATGTAGTGGATTTTCAGCAACTGGCCATTTCTCTGGGGGGGATGACTTCAAATCGGGAACGATGCCAAAAGTGCACAGCGTACGTTCGTACAATGTTATTGGAAGAGATTTGAGTGGGAATGCTCGTGAAGGGGGAATCCGTTGAGTGGCATGTTTATTTTTCATTTCGATCGTCGGATGGAAGCTTAGTTGTTCCACTCGGGAAACTGGCACGAATGTTTTCTGTTTAGCGAACAAATCGGATTTGAAATTACGGTATGTTTTGATGAAACTTTTCATGATTTTATCGATAAGGAGTGGTGAAATAATCCTTTTGCAAAGGTTATGGAAGCAATTTGAGCTGAATCGAAGCAGACTCTCATTCTGGATGGGGATTGATTCCCTTCGATGCTGCTATTTTTCTCATATCTTTCCTGAATCGAGCGGAAGTTGAACAAAAAGACCAATGACTAAATTAATTCCTTCGACTTCCTCCAGCTACGATGCGAATTATCTGGAAAAAAAAAAAAAAGCGACTCCCCGTTGTGTTCCTACTCATCACGTGTTTTCCGTATTCAACGCACGGGTTTTGACCTTTTCATCCACCTCCATCCATCCACCTTAGAGACATTGTAAGCCCTCGAAGCAACCATGGCAACTCCATCGCTCTGGCAACGGTGGTTCGAGGGGAAGCACAACAAAATCGCAAAGAAAATGAATAAAATTAATTATCTTATTTCGTCTTTTGCGCTCGAATTTGAATCCCCATCCGAGGGAACAAACGCGTTAGTTCGGAAACTGTTTGCATCGACCGAGACGAGAGTTCAAAAGGGAAGCGGAAACCTCGGCACAAAAACAAGACCTTTGGAAAGGTATAATGAAATTGTTTTCCATTTAACCTTGGTTCAACGCGAGTGAGAATGAGTGTGATGCCTGAAAGAAGAAATGAATACAACCCAAATTACTGTATTTTTATCTTCCGTTTGTACCAACACACGATCTGAAACTTTCCAAATGCATGCAGAGGTAAGGGATTGACAAATAATTTATGGCTATTCAGAAGCCATAATCAGATAAAACGAATCAGTATGACAAATTTCTCGAAAACCCACGTACGCCTCTGTGTTCCTATTTTACGTTCACATCCGGGAAGATTCCCTACCTTTCCTCTGCCTCCTTTTGCAAACGACAAACCATTGCCGTCGTCCTTGTCGTGATTTTACGTTTCTGCTTTTATATTAACTTCTTATTCAAAGGAACGAGAGATATTGTGCTGCCTCGTTCCTCGGACACGTGAGCCAACATCTCCGCAATTCCTCGTGTACCTCAAACGACATGAACAACGAGGAACATGTTTCCAAATGAGATTTTTCCTTAGAACCACCCGCTCTGCTTCCGGTAGGTCACCTCCCTTCCCTAATTGTACATCCTTTGTAGCTTGGCGATGGGTTCGTGTTCATTTCCCTGTCTTCTCGGTCGGTCTCGCAATGTCGACCATGGTTTGCCACCGGTTTTTCATTTAGCTCTCCCTTGAAAGTAACAGAGTTAGGTATCTGTTTCCCGAGAAAGAGAAAGCCAAGTGCGGTTGGTCGGCGGTAGAATGGGATTTCTTATGGCATCTTTAAAGCATTGTCCCGGCATATTGGGGTCGGTTGGTCCTGTTTCTCGGTCTAATTAAATGTGGACACAAAACGACGTGGAGAAGGAGGGCTCCGGCTTCTTGCAGCATCACAGCAATAGCAACAATACGTTGTTGGCGAGAGCTGACGTAAAATGTACAAATTTATGGATTGTTGGTATGGTGCAAGTTTGCTCGTGCCGTTGCATTTTTATGATCATCATCAAATTTTATGATGAATCGAATGTTTAACTTCAAATGTATTTTTAAGCTCGATTTTGTTGTGCTGGGGCGTATGTCCTTCTAGTACTATCATAATGTTTGCGTTTCATATTGTTCAAAATGCAAACATATGAGCTTTTCTTATAGAAACCGTTCGGTTTTCCGATTTAGCTACAGGGGTCTTCCTCAGGGATCTTGTTTAAGCCCCTTTGGCATGATTTTAATACCGAAGACATTGCAGTTTGTGTAAGTGACTGTACGGTGAGAAAACTTGCATATGATGGCGCAGTATCTGTCACGGGGCCCAATAAGTACCTTTACAGGATCCTTATACTATTTGTCGACTTGGGCTTTTCAGCTAGGAATCGAATTCTCTACGGAGAAATCTGAGTTGGTAGTTTTTTCTAGGAAACATATCCCCGCACAACCAAAGCTTCGAATTTGGGGTACACCTATAACTCATTCTATGTCATTAAAATATCGTGCAGTCTGCTTCGAGTCTAAGTGCACCAGGAGATCCCATGTTGAGTATTTGAGATGATTTTTATCCATTGTTTATGCAAGGTATTTTTTTATTGACGCTTGAGAGCTGATTTTAATGACGTTTGCTGATCAATTTTTAGCAACAATAAGGACTGTAGTAACCATTAGTGAGGCGTGGTTTTGGTAATTGTTTTCTATGTTGGCCAAGTATCAGAAATTCGATTTTATAATAACTATTGTTTATTTTGAAGGAGAAATGAATGATTATTTTTATTGATTTCTTGATAATCGAAATTTTCAGCCTCGGGATGATGCATCTCCCGTCGTAGTCACTCAAACATCTTTTTTGGGTATTTTCACAAGTTGTCCGAGGTGAGATTCTAACTCGTGACTATGGCATGAAAGGTATGGAGCATACCCTTATGTGCTCGACAGGATACCTGGGTACATGTTCAGGTTTTATAAAATGAAATTTCCTAGTTTATTTCAAAACAGGAAGCTGAAATTCAGTAAAATCTTAGTGAAAAATGTAAGGCAACTTTTTGTATAAATTTTTGTTGTATAGTAGCAAAGAGGGCCGAAGAGGAGGACTTCAATTTTTGTCACCCCTTAAGTGTTCGACAGGGCACCTGGGTACCCACACAATTCAAATAATTGTTACTCTGGCAATTATTGACCGATTTTAATTTTAACGAACATAGACATTATTTGGGAATATCAATTTAATTACCAGGAATGGATGTCACAATCTTTAGAATAACTTTTTCTATTCCATTGTGGGCCATATGCCGACTTGTCCCCGGAACAACCATTCTAAAACAGGTTTCAGTGGGGCCTAGAACGGCCATGAATAAAGATTGGACTCGGAAAAAATGTGCAACTTGGTTTTTGGTGTAACTTTTTATCGCATGTGTAAAAATTAATGAAATTTTGGATAATACTAATTTAAAGTGTTATGTTTATGTGTGCAAATATCGCGATCTGTCAAGTAGTTTTCAAGATGCATTCGAAACAAGAAGAGCTACGCCAGCAAATCTTGGGCGCGGTGATCGATAATCCTGGTCAGTCGCACAGATGGATCGGTAAAAGGCTTGGAATCCACCATTCCACCGTGTCCCGCGTTGTGAAGATGTTCCAGGAGACAAAGAACATCGACCGGCGCGCTGGAAGCGGCCGAAAACCGAAAACGGAATACCCAGAGAAGGCGCGGAAGATAAGGCAGTACTTTAAGAATAACCCGAACCTTTCCACCCGAGACGTGGCCAAAAAGGTCAATTCGTCGAAGTGGTTCGTCCAGCATACCATGAAGCGGGCTGGGCTACGTGTTTTTAAGGTCAGGAAGGCGCCAAACCGGACTGACAAGCAAAACACGGTGGCCAAATTGCGTGCGCGGAAGCTGTACCGTGAGTGGATGGTCAAGCCAGGCTGTCTCGTCATGGACGACGAGACATATATCAAGGCGGACACCAAACAAATCCCCGGCCTCGAGTTTTTTGTCGGTACGTTCCGCATGGAGGTTCCGGAGAAGTTCCGGAAGAGAAAGATGGACAAATTCGCGAAGCAGTACCTGTTGTGGCAGGCGATCAGCGAGTGTTGATGGTACAGCAAGGTGATCGTTACAACCAGCACCATAAACGGGCAGATTTATCGAGAGGAATGCTTGCAGAAGCGCTTGCTGTCCTTCCTCCGCTCTCACCGTGGTCCCACGCTGTTCTGGCAGGATCTCACTTCGTGCCATTACGCCAAGCCTGTAATGGATTGGTACGAAGCGAAGGGCGTAAATGTGGCCCCGAAGGAGGTGAACCCGCCAAATACACCAGAACTTCGTCCGATCGAAAAGTTTTGGGCGATAATGAAGAAGAAGTTGAAGAAAAGAGGAAAAACATTCAAAATCGATGAAGCTTTGAAGAAAAACTGGGAGAAATTGTGTAAGGAAGATGGACAAAGCCTCGCCCAAGATCTTATGAGCAGTGTTAAGAGAAATGTACGAACATTCAGCTCTGGGGAAGAAATTCAATAAATAAATTATACCATAGCTAATATATAGTTGATTAATCCCTGAAAATTTGAGAAGAATCCTATTAAAAATGAATTTTTGGTGATCATTTTTGTGTGTCTCATTTTTTCCGAGTCCAGTCTTTATACAGGGTGTTTCACAATAGGTGTCACTATCGCAATATGGGATTACAGCAAAACAAATCAACCAAATCATTGCATTTTTTTCTTATTTGAAATACGTATGGTACATATAATTTTATAGAAACTAACCATATTAGATCATTCGAATCTCCCGCCCTTTTCCTTGATAACTTTGCGTAAATGCTTTGTTAACCCATCGCAGCTGGCACGCACGATTTCCTGAGGAATTTGTTCCCAAATATCAACCAAATGTTTCTTGAATCGATCTAAAGTAAGCCCTTTTGTAAGGCCTATATTTTGAAGCATATAACCCATAAACAAAGTAGTCAAGTAGGTTGAGATCCGGTGAAGACGCAGGCCATTCTTCGCTTGTGATGAAATTGGGCAAATTTTCCGCGCACCACGCTTGTGTCTTATTTGCCTTCTGAGCTGGAGCTGAGTCCTGTTGGAAACAGTTTGGTGTATCCCCATACAGCGTTGAAGCAGCGTTGGTTTTTCAAAACCTGCTCCTGATATCCCCATCCCAAAATTAAAAATAATGTCGGAATCAAGCTACTTTCAAAAAATAAATAAAATATAAATATTCTTATAGAACTAAAAGTAAAAATTAATATCCAGTGTTGATTTTTACGTTAGGTTCTATGAAAAGAAGAGGAAGTTTTCCTTTTCGTGAAACGGCGCCCCTTACCATGATTTTCAATACATTCTGATAACGTTCTACAGCTAGTTTATTTCTTGGAATATTGGCAAGACTTTTGCCATACACATGATCATTTGGTTGATTATGACTGTCCTGAAGGAGGAAGAACTTTTCATCCGAAAATAAGTCACCGTGCCGAACCAAAAGATTTCTCCGTCTACCCGTGATCCCGTTGTTTCTTGTACGGCTTGCATTCCAGATCATGTCTGACGAGCCTGTTTATTGAAGCAGGGGACATTTGAAATGGTTTGCTCAATTTACAGCCAGATACGGCCGGATTACGTCTTATTCGTTCCTTCACACATATGATCTTTTTCTTCGCTCTGGCAGTTCATGTGGCTCCTCCTTTGTGTTGAATATGGACATTTTCAGTTTCCTTGAACCGTTTCAAGGAACGAAAAACAAAACGCTTACTCACTCTGAACTGCTTAAGGCTATTGAATATCTGACACGGTCTAAGCCTTTGCAAATGTAATTTTAAAATTTGCTACCGTATGGCTTCCATGGTAGCTGATAAATACAAACAAACGGAATCGCTTATTTATCTTCAGCAATAAGCTGTCAAAAAAATACACTCAAAACGGGTATAATCAATTCCGCTGTCCAAATTACCCCGCCGAAATAAACCAAGACTTAGAAAAGGTGACACCTATTGTGAGACACATTGTATTTGGAAGGAAACTCTTGTTACATGGGTATCAAAATTCATGAAATTTCTCCAGAAGTCTATTTCTCAACGTTTTGTGGTCATCTGATGATTTGTTTTCGGACCGGTCCTTCCGGAACAGGTTTCCGTGATGCTTTGAGTGGCGATGAACGAATTTAAATTCAAACCCTGGCAAATTTTCACTGTTTTTCCTTTAGATGATTTATTTCAAGAATGGTTATTTGTTTTGTGATAATCGGTGTATTTGACCTCATAATGGCCATTTCATCAGGCACTCCTCTATACTGTTTTAAGACTATGTGATGGTTCAATTTCGGGCATATTCTGAAGTGATCTCGACGTTTATATTACTAGGGATACTTCCAGATATGTTTTTATGCAGTTATGATGCTTTGATATGATATGCTGCATTTTGGAGTAATTCTATGAGTTACAATGCCCATAAGAACTGTGCTCCCAACTTAGCATTTCCCAAGTAACAATCTCAGTTTTATTCCAGCCATGTAGAACCCCTCCCGGCTCTGTTGATTAAACTACATTCAAAATGGTTTTGTTTACCAAAACCTCCTCTATGCTTTTTGAAAGCCGAATTTTGAACAAAGTGGCCCACTCTATAGCCAGTTGAGAAAGAAAGTTAATAAAACCTTTATAAGACCATGAAGATTTTGAAAATGTTCTAGTGAAAGATGTTATGACCATTTGAGAATCTTCATAAAACCTATTGGCTGCCATGACAACCAGCTTTCAGATGCCAATTTGCCGTTTAATGCATTCACAGGATTCAAAACGGTTTAAAATTGTTTTTTCAGCTGACCATACTGATATTATATGAATGAGTCCTTAAACGGCAAATCAAAACATCATTTTACGAGTTCATAAAGTCTTATTAAAACCATCAATAGGAGTAAAAGAAATTTGAGAAAACAAGGTTTTAAGATCGTTGTAAACAGGTAGGATCTATAAACCTGACTAAAATATAAAACCTATTGGCACCTCTTGGTGCCATAATAAACCTAAATTGATTTCTAGTGGCTTGCAAAAAACTTGAATAAAACTTGAATTAAACTTAATAAAACTGGATGAGGCCCTACGGAAACCTTATCCGAAATAACCATTCCAGCCTCTTCGCGAAGTAAAAAAATTATATCCTCATGCAAGGGTTATTATCTGAACTTGTTTGTGGAAACTGGAGCTTTTTCCGGAATAGCCGTTTCAGATACAAATTATCAGATGGTCATGAATTGGTGGCAAATGACCCTCTGGATTAATTTCAACAATTTTCATACCTATATTGCAAGGGTATTTATCTTAAGACTTTTAAGTCAACTCCAGGCCCCACAGGAACCTGTTACGGTATGCCCGATCCAAGGACAAAATATCAGATGGCCAAAAAGGGTTTCATGGCCACTCGAAGCCCCACGGGAACCTGTTGCTACATTTTTTGTGTTTCCCATGCTAACTATTTTCAAGGTTAAGTTAATGACGAGCCAACAAAAAGTTTGGTTATCCTACCGAAATTTCCATAGACAATTAAAAGGGCCAATGCGGCCCTGAGTTCTCAACCAATTGAGCTCACATTTCGGGAAAAGAGTCAGGAAAAGATTTAGCAGCCGTTGAGTGAGTAGGAACTGAACCGATACTTTGAACAACCCTAAGGAGCATGCATATTATTCGAGCTGAACAATGCATTTGGTCCTTAGTAACATTGAGAGATTTTCTTCGCCGACTTCCTTTATTGGTAATTGTTTGTCTATTTAACGATTTGCTGATGTTTTTGACGTTTCGGATTCTTAATTACACTTTATATTACCGTACTGTGTGTTGAAAATACTTGAACATGTTTTTACATAGCCGTAGGAACGCAAAGAGAAAGTCGACAAAGAGAGTCTCCCAGTGTTCCTTGGGACCTAATGCATTGTTCAGCTTGATTTATTGTGTGGATGTCCGAGAAAATATCCAAGTAAACGAACTTGTATTATGAGAATTATATTATTTCTACACTATGCCACACATGGCATAAAGAAGTGTGAAAATTATTTGAGTGTTTTTACCAAATTATTTAAATAGTGTCATGCTTATGATTATAGTACAATTACTCGAATCACTCTGATTATTGAAAAAACGCATTTTGGAAAAGCCTCATCTAATTATAATTCAACATAATTTTATTTTTCCTTGTTTTGATATGTATTCATTCAATGATCCCATAAATGCTCTGATTCAAAATTACTTCTTTAGTTATTGCAGCACTTTTGCAGCAAAGAACAAAAGAGAGGGAGATATTAAATGACACAGCCTTAAAAAGCTCGTTTAGTTCTGAAACTAAATATCATATTTGTTAATTTATCGAAACTCACTCAAACTCACCTTTCGAATAACCGTACCTTTGTTTATTCACAGCAATCTTAACAATTCTATCGATCATTTTTTATATTGGAATAAGCACTAGCGGAATTATCGGAAACGACTTCAAATGTTCAAAACGCATTGGTTCGAGAAGTTTTTTCAATGTTTTACTAGCACACGCGGCCTACTCCGATCGTCTTTTAAATGATCTAAAACTTCGTCATTTTCAAAAATTAGTTCAAATATCCTCGAAACCAATTGTGTTTAGTTTATTTATTTGATAATGCTTCTGTTAAGAGTAATGGATTGAACTGGAGGAAGGCCTTCCCATACATTTTTATTTTTTTAATGAAGAACCCCTAGCCATGGTGCTCAACCGAGTACTTACAGCTATAACTTTCTTCATGTCGTTCGAGTGCTTTTCCATGTGCCACAATGTGCTACATCAAAGCTTGAAACATCAAAGTTTGATTTCATTTTCAATTACTCTCTGCACCGCTGCCCTCATTGCTCCTTTACAACCAGCCTTTTGTTACTATTGCCACCGAGCGCCACCAGAGAGAGTAACGTTCCGCACATTCTTCAAATGCCCTTCGCTTAAACCCATTTTGATCCACTGCAATTTTCCAGTGCATACACATTCACAAACAACGCTCACGCTTGGCGATCAACTTTTCCAATAAAACTGTTTTCCACAGTTTTTGCACGTCGTCGCCGGAGCTACAAACATGGCCCAACTCCGGCGCTTAATTCTGTTTTATTTGATTTCATTCCCACCCTCTTCCTCCCCCACTTGGAACCATACACATTCACTCTTCATCTCTTTCGCTTGCTCTCATGAAGTGAAACAGTTTTTCCCGATTTTTATTTTCCCTTATAAATATAACGAAAACAATGTGATTCGACATGTTACGTTAGGTCGGCGGTGGCAGGATGGAGTCGCGCTAAACCCACGTCTACGGGAGTGACAAAAGCAGGGCCCAAACTGCACCACACACTCAGCGACCATTCGTTGGAATGCCATGTGTCCATTTGATATAATTGTTTATCGATTTCTGATGCTCCCTCTCTGTCTCTCTCTCTCTATGACTGGATGAGCCGCTGCCGGCTGTTGTTGAGTTGGATTTTTTCATGTGTCGGAATTTGTGCTTTGGTGGGGTGGTACCCGACTCTATGTGTCATCTTTGTTATGGAGGCCTGGCTATTGTTCTGAGCGAACGCAAAAAGAAGGGGAAAACAACAAAGAATGCAATGGGGGTGTTATTGTTTATGCTCTTTGTGTTCTGTAGTTAGGTGGACTTGTGCTGGTAACGACGATGTGTATGCTTAGAATTCTCGGTTGGTGTTCACTGCAATACCAGGGCGACACAATAATGGACAGTGAGGCGCCTTACGATTGATGAGAAATGTGATTTTATTACAAAAATCCGGGGTCATGGCGGATGAAGCGAGGACTGGAGGTTGCGACGGTCGTTGCTGCAACGGTGATGATAAACATTGAAGCAAATAACATCTGTAAGGTTGTTATTGGTCAAAGGGCAACGCTTGCTGAGATCGTCGAGTCAGCACAATTTGAACGTTGTGTTCTGCTTTGGCGAGGAGGGACGATGAAAATGAATGAAGAGTCAACATGGAGTCGCGCTAAACCCATGAATACAGACAACAATTCGGTATAATGGTGATTGAAAATATGTGCAGTTTGTGTGCAGATCAAAATGTTAAATTTAATGATGAAGCAATCGATCACTAAGCAATGATATTTTATCTTTTTACACCTTAGCTGAGAATAGCTATTTTTAATCGTTACTTAGAATTAAATAGGCCGGACTCTGAAGCCTTCATTTTGACATTTTACATTCTTAATTACGACCAAATTGAACACACGCAAAAGTGAACCGTCGTGGGAGAAAATTTCATGAAATTCCTGTACTGTAGCCGATGGATTGTCGCTCAGAATTTCGTTGGTTGCTGGTTTATTACTGTAAACATATGACGTTTGTCATTTAGAATCAAATTATAAGAATGGATACTAACAACCCACAACCAAAGATTGCCAAATAAGTGCGTTTTCAATAAAGATATCAAATACAATCCCACACCATTTTTAAACTGATTGAAACTGTCGGCAGAAATAGGGCGAAATATTTCTCTTTCTGTGCTCTATCCCCCGCATTCGCAAGAACTGTACAATGAAGTGTTGTTGGCGTGCGGGCCTCAAATTTTGCAGCAGGTGACTGTTTTGCGAAAAAATGTACATTTCCCACCTCTGAGCATAATTCACTGATCAATAACGATCCATTCAAATTATCATCCAGAGTGAAAGAAGAGTTGCAGCTGCCTGCGTCTGACACAATCTCAAGACGTGCTGATGATGCCGTCCTTCGAAGAAACCGCTGATTCCGTTGAGGAATCAGAGGAAAAGGCTCCATTTTGCCCATATCTCATATTGTTTGAACTGAGCAAAAATGGCAACGCGTCGAAAAACGGTTGAATCCACGATAATGCCGAAAGACCGTGAAACGTGGTGGAGGCAATCTGATGGTCTGGGAATGTACAAACGGTTTTTGGTTCAGAACAATTGAATCCTGGACCATTACCATTCTAAAAGGATTTAATGCTGCCTCATGCAGAATAGAATATGCCGTTAACATTTATATTTGAACAGAACAGCAACCCTAAACACAATTTTGACCAAAAACTGGTTCAATAATTATATGGAATTTACACCACAATCTCCTGATCTTAACTCTGTCATGAACCTTTGAGAGATCGTGGATCGAGGAATTAACCGCGTGGGGTTAAGAATACGGACCAACTGTTCGAGCATATTCAAAAAGCGTAGGCAAAAATTCATAAGAATATTGTTGACAGCCTGAATTACTCCATTCTTCGACGATGCAACACGATTATCAAATATACAGGATTAAATATTAAAAGCGGAATTCAATCCAAAAAAATGGAGCGTGAATTTGAAATTGTTTTGTTATGAGTTTCTTGTAGCGATTGATTATTATATTTTTTGTTCTAATAAATCTCGAAAACTACACAGATAAAAATAAACATTGAATTTTCTGCGTGACCTAATGCACATAAAGGGAATGCTAGATTTGGCAGAAAATAATGGGAGATTTCATGTAAATTTCAGCCTGATAACGCCTGAATCTACCCTGTTGTATGAAAGAATGCAAACATTGTTGATGGGAAGAAAAATTTGGTGTTTACGCCCTTTGGGGGGAAAAAAGGGGGGAAATTTTACGCGCTTTTTTATTTTTTTTTTTTTTTTTTGTGGAAAAAAAGAAGAAAAGAGAGGGGAATAAAAAAAGGAGTGGGGGAGGGGAGAGAAGGGGGGGAGGGGAAAAAAAAAAAATAAAAAATTGTGGGGTGGGGTGGGGGGAAATCTCGCGTAACTTTTCAAAAGGTCCTATGTAACAAATGTAAACAAGTTGAATTAATTAATGCACACTATTGCTATTGCACTTATCAACATTATGTTAAAACACGCATTTTGATATGTTTTCATAATATTAAGAAAATTGAAAATCAACAAAACGTCCGATGTCTGATTTCGCAATAGAGATGCTCTACTGTTTGATAAGACGTTTCAGTTTACCTGTCGCGCTAAACGTCCGAAGTGTCAGAACAAACATAACAAAGCAATCCGTACTTCGGTCGTTCGATTGAAGAAAGTTCAAAATACCGTTCCAACAATGTCGGAAGGAATTAATAATTCTGCGTTCGATTTGCGATGACGAGGAAATTGTTGAATGTTCGGATACCATCCCAGCACAACGTTCAATAATTGGAAACCTAACAGCAAGCGTGAGGAAGTGGTCTTCGGATACAACTAAAAACAGAGTGGAGAGGTATTTTTGTTTTCAAATATTTATAGATGGTATGCTCTAAATATATGTTTTCACTAGCCCACAGCCGTTCCACTCAGACTCAACAAGGCGTTCAGGAGAACAACACGAACAATGTGCCAGGCACAAAAGTGGATGCAGCGCAAACAGTAAAAGTGGAAACCCCGAAAGATCTGACCGAAGAAGGCTCTCTGCGGTCTGCCGAATGTTCAGGATGTAATCTTCCGAAACGTCGCTTCCCGGACGCGCAAGAAAGAGGCGCAAAATGTCGACCTGTTAGAGATAGCACCACTTCGCTCTATGGAAACGAAAACCAAATAATGAACAGTAGGTTAAGTACATATTTCAAGGTCAAAGCTGGTTCACAAACATTTTCTATTATTCAGGAAATACGAGCGCTGCCCAATCAAGATCATTGAGAAACAGATCGGAGGATTGTAGATTCCTTCTTTGGAGATCAGTGGAATGAGGCTCCATCATTCCAACGCTGTCAAACTTCCACTCCGCTTAGCCATGCTTCTTTTGCCCTGAACCTCTCGATGGACGAAAACTCAGACAATGACGCACCATTGAATTTGGTCGTTACTAAGTCGCCCTATTGAGCCTGCCGGTCAGAAATTCATGATACTCGGTCTGCGAACGCAAAATACTGGTGCATCAACATTTCAAATGCCGCCAAATGATAGGTGCTCAACACAGTTCAATGCATCAAACACGACAGCACCGTCCGGTAATGAATGTCGAACTAGATGAAGTAGCATTGTCTACGCCTGGTTCAAAATCTCAAGCTGAAGATGTGGACGATGATGATGTTGGAGAAGATTACACAGCAGATGACATGGATCCAGATTGGTTATCCGACCGTGATGCGACGTTGCTGAATGAGCTATCAATCTATGAATATTTTGAAAAGTTCAAGAATGACATTTTTTCTGATCACGATACGGATGCTTCATCTGTCGCTGAAGACCAAGAAACGGAGCGTAGAAGTAGTAAACAAACAAAGGAGAAGTCTCAACCAAAGAAAAGCAAATTTAGTTTGCGGAGAAGGAACAAAGATACGTAACACAAAAGTGGTATTATGAGGTATTCTACCACCACCTGGCCGAGGCAGAAAATCTAAAGTAACAGAAACGATAGGATTTGAAGATGATATGGACTTGGAGAACGAGGACGATTAAGAAGGATGAAGAGCACGGGTGAAAATGATAAAAACGAAGAACGAAACAGAGTTAAAGATGTAGGACGAGGAATGAGAAAAGCAATGTATTATGAAATATGGAAAGCGAAAACAAAGATAAATGATGATGGAAGAGGATTAATGAAGGATGAAAAAGGATGAAGGGTGCAAAAGAATGGCGAATAAGAGAATCAAGGATGAAGAATAAGAAAATAGTAAAGATTGAACGAAGATAGAAGAATGAAGGGAACAAAAACAAAAAACGAATTTAACTGAATCTGTTGTTACACGCATCATTGTAATTTGTAAAAACTAAAACATAAATAAAAACATATCGTAGGGACATTATTTGACTATGCATTATTGCCAATCTCATAAGAAATATAACACGACAAAACCGTCGCTACATGTATTTTCATGGCCACACTTTCTATGACTTTGTTTTAGTCCACTTCCCAAAGAATTAGGCTATGATTTATAAACTCATAAAATAAACGTATAGGCCAAAAGGGATTGTTTGCGTATTCTGGACCTGGCAATCCCAAATTTAACGTTAATATCAACTTTTTTTCTGTGAACTTTCACTATCACACATTTCATTATGACCCAGTGCAGTAGTTCTTTACAGTCGAATTTATGGGTAAATACCAAAAACTTCTTATTTTAACAATCATGTATTTGCGGCTGTGGCACTGCCTACCAAGACGTTAACCACATTGTGTGGCAATGCCCTGAATACGAATTTGCCAGATCTGATCTACGAGAAGGCACGTAGAAAGAATAGGATTGTTTTCACCGGGAAGCAAATGCGTGTGTGAAAGAGAAAGCAATCTCTATTGCTATGTGTTATGTTCTTATTTACTAATAGAATAATAATAAAAATTGAAATGACCTATGTAGCTATCATTGGAATAAAATGTCCTATGTGGCAGGACCAATGTACAGTTCGGTTAAGCAAAATGTCCTATCTAACATTTTTGATGTTTTAGTTGTTATTTTAACATAAAATGCTACAAAGACCATTACTGTAGCATATTCAACAACAATGCTTGCCCTCAAAAGCAATTGAATGGGTAAAACTTGATCCAGTTTGAAACATTTTCAAATAATGTTTTCATATTCTTCAACCTCGTTTTCCTCGGGATAAGCAAATTGTTAGATAGGTCCTTTTGAAAAGTTACGCGAGAAATCTTTCTTTATGTTCCCCGACTTTTTACAAACATGAATTACGTCTCGTGTAAAATTCATTATTTCTAAGTGTGTAGGACAACCAACACAAGAAAAAAATTTTTTTTTTATGGGGGGGGTGGTTGGTTGGTTAAAAGCCTTGTTGTTTCCAAAAAAAAAAAAAAAAAAAAAAAAGGGAGATATTTCCCCCTTTTTTTTTTGTTTGGGCCTGTGTTCATTTAGATCAAAAGAGATGAGATTAGTCAACTCAATGTTTTTCAGAACAAAGCTTGAATTTATAGAGTATTTAAAAGTGAATATTAGATACAATTTGGTAAAAACACATAATCTTATGAGTTAAATATCTAAAAAAGAAGCGAGTCATCGCCATTGTTTCGGGAGTGGCAAATGTAGCCAATGGCTTTCTCTAGTCTATCAAAATCATAATTTTGAAAAACCATCATGAATATTAAGCTGCCTCTTTAAGTTTATAATAAGGTTTGTGATGAAAAACCAAGAATAAAGAGCTGTCACATGGCATGTTTTGAGTAAAATAAAGAGTTAATAGCATCCAGGACCCTTTATCAGAACCTGTTTCATGGAAATAGCCATATCTCGGTCAACTGAAGGCCGATGCTTTTAATGGACATTTCATTCGCTTAGGAAATATGTTTTCGAGTGTTTACTAAAAAAAAATTGTTTGACAACGGCATCCGGTAAAAATCTCATCACAAATTCAACATGTGAGATTCCCTCTCCGGAAACCCAGAACAACTCCGCTGTCTGGGAGCCATGGCCAATTTTGTTACCGAGAAATAAAACTACATTAACTTTCCAGTCGAATGCTTCTTGGCAAAATTAAATCGGATAATATTTCAAAAAAAGTTGATCAAAAATTTGCCTGTCCCTATCATTTTGTCTATCCCCTGCACATCCACAGCCGGTAAAAATCAATTCATCTGCTCTCAAATGAGCTGAAAATGAAGACAACCTTAACGGACAGACCAACCATATTCGTGAATTTGAATTTTGAAATGACAGTATTTTCTTGACCAGAGCAACCGCTGAGTTTTGTAGTCATTATTTAGTTTTCTTCATTTGTCGATGGTGGTTCATTATAGTTTGAGCTGTTGTCAATATCAATAATAAATTTCATCTAGGTGGGGATGATTTTGAGTATCATTGAAAAAACAATATTTGTGTCTTTTGATGTAGAACTTGATGTGTAATTTTTCAGGCTCAGATCGATAGGTTACAATTACTGCAACAATTATAATAATAGAGGGCAGTAAGACTCTGTGAATGCCATTATTCAAAATAATCAGTTTGCTACTTTTTGATATTTGATGATCATTGGCGCTTTTGATTGCACTGGAAACTCAAACTCTAATGAGTATTAAGGAACAAGTAGTCATAGAAGCATAATGAGTTGATTTGTTCATCGCCCTTGATTGACATCTGAGTTTTTCAAAACAAATGAAATTCATCTACACTGACTTGAAATGCTTTTCATTCCGTATGATAGTAAGTGATAAAAACAGACACTGGTTGTATGGTTTTGTTTTGTCCGGTAAAGTGATTTTCCCGAAACACCTTTCAAGAGAATGAGTCACATTACTAATAACCACTTTGCCTCATTGCTCGTGTCCCAATCACTTGGGAAACAAATGAGGAGAAAACTTTCCACTGCATGACGCCCGTCGACATTAATGACAGCCTCTGTCAGTTCCAATCTCTTTACACAATATCGAACAAACACATGAGTTTCATGAGAGGAAAAGGAATCAGAAAAAAATATCCTATCGTTCACGACAGTGATACGCTTTCGTCGTACCCGTCAGGATTTAAGTCGATTCCAATTTCAACAAGCCCTGCATTCATGAATTCATAGAGTAGGAAAATGGCGGAAAGGGAAAAAAGTTGACAAATTTCCAACCACCTTCCTCATCCCGCTGCCACCTTCACGGCAACATGCACGTCACTCCACATCCAACATATTTTCACTTTGAAATTATAATTGAATGTATCTGCAGCAGGTTTCAGTAGTCTTTTTCGACCAGGTTGTTTTTTTTTTCGTGCGGCTCATCTTTCCCAGCTGGTGGCCATCAGTTGCCAGGTTGCTACATTGAAGCGGACTGCTTCTGCTTCGGGCAGCAGATTGCAGTTTCTGGATCTCCACGTGGCTCGGCTCGGTTCGTTGGTTGGTGGGTGGCAGGTATGAAAGCAGATAGATACGATTCGAGTTCTGGAATTTCCAATCCACTTTCATTATGGAACGAATATGTCCTAGGATCGCATTTCCAACATTTTTAGCTGAGTTTGGCGAGAATGAGTTTTGGAGTGGCGTAGAAAAAAAAACACACGTCCCACACCCTGTGCTTCAGAAAGATGGTGACGGTGCAGTCCTTTAGCTGTTGAATCGAGGGGGAAAAAAAGGAGAATGATGGAGATGCAACTTACATCCTTTTCCTGGCAATGGAGATGTGAACCTGATGCTGTGCGAAGCTGGCAATCAAAGTTGACAGATTTGTTATTTCCAATTTCAGTTTGGTGTTCGTTAGGCGGGAGTTTGGTTCGTTTTTGCTCCAGCTCTTCAACAACCCGGCGATTCAACTCGTCGAACGAGTTGAAACGAGCAAAGTTGGTTGAAATTTCTTGCGGAAGGCACAACTCAACATCGCAGCGAAAATAGAAACTGCTGATATCGACCGACGGTGCGCATCGTGATTTGCAAGTGAAGGATGTTGTCAGGACCGTAGCTCGGTGATAAAGTGGTTGCGGGATGGTTTGAAAGGTGACAGCAAAATGGCTGAAGATCAATCTAGTAACGATTTAGTTGCTAAAGGCAGTGTTGTAGACATGGAACTAGGATAAATTAACTGCTTGACCTCTGAATTGATATATTGACAACAAAAATCAGGATGGAGAGCAGTGACATTACTCGGTTGCCTCACCTTCCTTAAGAGAAGCATAAATCTGCATGTTGTGTGGCAAACAAATCCTAGCAGCACACTTGTTGCAATACAGTTGATGTTACTCCAATGCCACTAAATTAGGTCACAATCAAGTCGCTGTAACTAATTATAGCTGTTTTCTGTTGCTTGGGAATTTAGGTACAAGACGTTTTTGCGGTATGGACAAAAAAGACTCGGAACATTTGTTTTGTCACAGGTCGGCAAATGTCAACAAAAGACTAAAGTTCTCCAAAAAAGGGGGTTATACTCAACAAACAGTGCATACTGCAGAACTGCTTGTTGAATCAAATATGAGCTTGTTAAGCTAAAAATTAACCAATTCGGTTTATGATCAACTCAAATTGTTGGTTGGGTAGAATCCTTGGTAGAAGATTTGGCGAACAAATTCCAGTACGGTAGAGCAATTCACCCGAAGCAAGAAGAAACCAAACACAATTTGAGGGTTAAAATGAAGTTCTGTGATGGCTGCCTTAAGCCCAAACAATTAATTAAAAAGCAATCACCGGCCTGTTTTTAAACCCTGGCCAATAGCGTGGTGACTATTTTTGTTAACTTTTACGTTAAAAAAAAAAACAAATTCAAGTAGACAGGTCTTTGCATTTCGCTGTCACTTTTTTTTCCTTTAATTTCGCTGTATTTAGCAAAGTTAACAAGTATATTGTGGCCTCAGATAGCTCAGTGGGGCGTAGACAATATTTAGAAAAGAAGAGGTGTTTCATTCATTGTCAAAACATATCGCAGTCATTGGAAATGAATCAGAAGTGGCCATACTTTGTGAAGAGCTGTATCTTGAATAAAACCGCGATCTGCTGTCCCACATAGTGTGGCATATGAAAACGATTGTTTTGCTTCAGTGGCGCTGCCCCACCCGTTACCATAATACCATTTAAGAAGCTGTGTTAAAAGTGAATTGGATTTGACCAGACTAATTGCTTTGACGACATTTAAAGGGTGTATTCCATAAAAATGGCACACACATATATTCTCATCAAAATTAAACTGATTATCGGATTTTCTTGAAAATTTTAAGGAAATGAAGAACTACTAATGAGTTTTGATTTACAACATTTGTTTTATTCAATTTCGTCTCCCATCCCGAATGCCCGCACCTTCCTTTTCACTCCACCCATCAAATTTTGTACAACCGATTTTCCCAGTGTTTTTGTTGTTTTTACCCAAATTTTCTTCAATCGCACTTCAATAGCTCTGTTTTTATAGTTTTGGGATGTTTGCGAAGTTCCGTTTTCATAATTGCCCAGAATTTTTCAATTGGACGAAGTTCCGGTGAATTTGGTGGGTTCATATCCTTTGGCACAAAATTGACTCCGTTGGCTCGGTACCACTCCAATACGTTTCGAGCGTAGTGGCAGGATGCTAGATCAGGCCAAAACAGAGTTGATCCGTTGTGCTTCTTAATGAATGGCAAGAGACGCTTCTTAAGGCACTCTTCCGTGTAAATCGCACCGTTTATTGTTCCGGAAGTGATGAAGGGAGCACTTATTTCACCACATCCGCAAATCGCCTGCCAGATTAGAAACTTCTTTGCAAATTTCGATAGTTTCTTCTTTCGAACATCCTCCGGAACACCGAATTTCGACTTGGCAACGAAATATTCTTGCCCAGGAAGTTGACGGATGTCGGCCTTGACGTATGTTTCGTCATCCATCACGATGCATCCGGATTTGGTGAGCAGCTTCGTGTAAAGTTTCCGGGCGCGGGTTTTCGCAGTGATGTTTTGTTTTTCATTCCGGTTTGGGGCTTTTTGCACTTTGTAAACATGTAACCCAGCACGCTTCATGGTTTTCTACACAAAACCGACTGACACCTTAGACTTTTTAGCGACATCTCGAATTGACATGTTTGGACGGTTCTTGAATTATTGTACGACTTTCCTGGCCATTTTACTGTCCATTGGACCACTTTTACGACCACTCCCTTCCTTCCTTTGGACACTCAGACGCTCCTTGAAGGTTCTTATTACACGAGACACAGTTGTATTTGCAATTCCAAACCTTTCAGCAATCCACCGGTGGGACGCCCCTGGATTTCGATTGTGAGTGCATAAAATTTTCTCACGGACAATTCCTTGTTTCGACGACATGACTGGAACTACTGAATGTATAACTATGAAACTTGGCAGATGTAAATAATACACTATGGATAAGATCTACTCAAATTTCTAGGTTTTTTACTCATACGATTCAAAAGTTACAGAAGATTTTCTGTGTGCCATTTTTATCGAATATCGAAATTTTATCGAAACCCTTTAATTACAATTCAGCATCAGAAAATTTCATTTTTACGGCTTAACAAGCTAGTGTTATTTTGGAGGCGACTTTTGGTGAGATCTATCTGATTACAACTGTACAACAAATTTTTTTTCAAATAATACTAAGAAGGTGCCTAATTTGGAAATTCCACATATCCAAATCTGGAAGTTTGTTGCAGTACCCGTATCAAAATGATATCGGTAACGTTTACATGCGGGTCTTATTATTCTAACCTAGATTCTGGTAATCTTAGAATGGCTGGTGACTCTCCAGACACTCTGAAATGGGTTACTGGATCTGCAATAGAGCTATCACTCTCTAACTCCCGGATTAAAGTTGTTTTCAATGGACACTTTAAGAATTTTTGCAAACTGATTTCTTCCTTGTTACCATTGCCGGTCAATGGGCCAATGGCCGCTAAATGAACAAGATGAGGATGGTTGAATAAAGATCCTACTGTTGCTCCGATTGTCGAGGCATTATACAGCGATGGAGACTTATAAATTTGTCTTCAAAGAATATGTGTACTCTCTCACACACTTGTGTTGCTCTCTTTTTTTTAAACGAGAAGAAGAGACAAAAAAAAAAAAACACACACTTGTGTAAAATATTATTCACCGTCAACAGTGCTGCCATGCTGCCATACACCAACGGCACCGGCAGCTAAAAACTGTTAACTTGCATGCTAACGTGACGCTTAAATATAGTTTGAGTTGCCATTGCTTTGTATTGCCATTTGAAGAGCATCATAATGATAATTGATGAAAATAAAGAACAGAAAACTTCCAGCACAGCCTCGTTGATCGCTACACATGGAGATCACCCCAGCAGACGGAATCGAAAATCAACCTCGTTCTCATTGGTGGACGACACTTCTCCGATATTATCGACATCAGGCGCTATCATCGACTCTGACCACTACCTGGTGATGGTTAAACTGCGCCCGAAACTGTCCGTCATCAACAATGAACCGGCGGCCGCCGTGGTACGACGTAAAGCGACTGAAACAACCGAGTGTTGCCGGACGAGGGTGAGCATGATGGAGCCCTCTGGAGGACTGCTGGAGTACTGTAAGAGCAGCCATAAATAACGCAGTTGAGAATATCGTCGGTTATGTGGAACGGAGTCTACAAACGGAAGCGGAAACAGCAGACTCGCCTTTTCCGGGAGAAAAACGCCGCCTGGAAGAAGTGGAGTGTGAGAAAATGGAGCAGCTGTGTCGTTTTTAAGAGTTTCTAACAGAAGCTCAACGCATCCCGCAAAGGCTTTGTGAGGTGATTGATAGGTGGAGGTAGCACTTCTACAAACACCTGAATCGCGCGGAAAACATAGACAGCGGAAGCAATGACTATATCAGTACAGCAGATTTAGATAATAAACCCGCTCTCACGCTGAGGGAAGTTAGGGATGTCATCCAACAGATCAAGAACAATGAGACAGCTGACAAGGACGCTATCGAAACCTAACTCATCAAGATGCGGCCCGGAAAAGTTGGCCATTTGTCTGCACCTGCTGATAGTCAGAATCTGAGAGACAGAACAGCTACTGGAGGAGTGGACGGAAGGCGTTTTATACCCAATGTATGAAAAAGGCGACAAGTTGTAGTGTGCGAACTTCCGAGCGATCATCTTCTGAATGCCGTCTACAAAGTGCTATTCTAGATCATCTTCCGTCGTCCACCTATAACGAATGCGTTTATGGGAAGTTATCAAGTCGGCTTTGTCAACGGCCGCTCGACAACGGACCAAATCCTTCTGAAATGCCGGGAATTCCAGGTCCCTATGCAACACCCGTTAATCAATATCATGGCGGTGTACGACAGTCTAGACTGCATAGAGCGATGAAAAATCGAAGAGAACGGCTTCATTACGAAGCTCACATTAATGATTTAAACAACGATGGATGGTGTGCGAAGCAGCGTGAAGATTTCAGGCGAACAATCCAGTTCGTTTGAATTTCGTCGGGGGTTTTGACAAGGTGGTGGACTTTCCAGTCTTCTGTTCAACATCGCCTTAGAAGGTGTCATACGATGAGCCAGGCTGGTACGATTTTCACGAGATCTATCCAATTTGTTCGCTTCGAAGATGATATGGCCATCGCTGGCTGAACATTTGGAACGGTGGTGGAATTGTACACCCACCTGAAACGTGAGGCAAGAAAAGTCGGACTGGTGGTAAATGAGTAGAAAACAAAGTACATGCTTATAGGCGGCAGTGAGCGTGACAGAGCTTGCCTAGGTAGCTGAGTTACGATAGACGGTGATACTCTCAAGGTGATGAATGAATTTGTCTACCTTGGATCCATGCCAATGGCAGACAACAACGTTAGTCGTGAAACAGAAAGGCACATCATCAGTGTGTTCCAGAAGAAACTGCAGTCAAAATGGATTCACCCCGCATCAAATGTACCATATACAAAACGCTTATAAGACCGGTGGTTCTCTACGGACATGAGACTTGGACCATGCTCGAAGAGGGCTTACAAGCCCTTAATGTGTTTGTGTGACGCGTGCTTAGGAACATCTTTGGTGGTGTGCAGGAGAACGGTGTGTGGCGGCAAAGAATAAACTCTATGGTTAACCAAGGTTCTGAAGGTGGCAAAAGCTGGAAGGATACGCTGGGCAGGGCATGTTACAAGAATGCCAGATAACAACCCTGCAAAGATGGTGTTCGCTTCAAATCTGGCTGGTACAAGAAGGCGTGGAGCGCAGCGGACTAGATGGGAAGGAAAGACCAGTTACTCAACGATTGAGTGTGTGGCACATCTGAGGATGGAGGGATGCAGCCGCGAATTGAGTTTTGTGGCATGAAATTGTTGATTCGGTGTTATTTGTATAAATGTCAACCAAATAAATAATAAACAATAATAATAAATAAATAAATGAAGAACAAAAAAGTTCTCCATATATTTACATGGTTTCACCTGCTGTGAGAGGATAATAATCAGGATGTTGCTTCTAAGTCAGCAAAATATTACTCGTCTGATTTGTGTATTTAATCTGCTTTGTATTCTAGAGCTTCATTGTGTGTATGGCTGGAGATCAGTTGACCAGCCAAAAAAAAAATCAAATCAACCACGTTTTAAGCGACGGTAAATGATTCTCCGATTTCATCAACGCTCGCACCTACCAAAGTGGGAATATAATTTCAGACCATTGCATAGT
This sequence comes from Aedes koreicus, assembly GCA_024533555.2. Taxonomy (NCBI): domain Eukaryota; kingdom Metazoa; phylum Arthropoda; class Insecta; order Diptera; family Culicidae; genus Aedes; species Aedes koreicus. The sequence goes on from JAHHFK020001848.1 coordinate 186,775, forward strand.
TGCAATGTGTCTGCTCTCAAATTATTCAGCGATGTTTGACAATCGTCGAAACCGAAGGTTTCAATGAAGGTTTTCAAAAATACGCACAGCAGCTGGACGCAGCTCTACTGGAGGAGAAGATTGGAGCAGAGGCAAACGGAGCAGAACGCAGAGGTGAATGGACGGACGAGATGGCGAAGCGATGGAAGAACTGTACCGTTCCAACGATTCACGAAAATTCTATGAGAAGTTGAACAGCTCATGCAAAGGCTACGAACCACAAGCCAATGTGTGCCGAGATTTGGAAGGCAATCTTCTCACGTACACAACTGTGAAAATTCTGAAAACGAAGGTGGCACGTTAATGGATCCAGAAACAAGCGCGGAAGATGACTGCTTTCCGACCAGGAAATCTAGGAGAAAAATGGTGGGATGAAAATCAACAAAGCTGCTGGGGAAGACGTAAGCTTCTAAAATACGGTGGTAGATTCACTGGGTAATTACCATTATTTGAAGGGAATAGTATTGATCGGAGTTGTGAATAAACGGAAATATCGTGAACTATCTACAAAAATGGTGACAAGTTGGATTGTTGCAACTATCATGCAAGAACGCTGCTGATGGCTGCCTTTAAGTTGGCCAAAGTCTATTTATGGCACCTTTTATTTTTTTATGTGATTATTTTCCGTCGGCCTATTTCTTCACAACGTGGTGATGACTCTACCACCTGGACCCTACATATCGCACTCATCAACACATGAGCCTGGACCAACTGCTTTAATTCCCTTCCGAAGGAAGACGCGACCAGACATTTTTTCGCCTCAGAAAAATCTTATCGGCCTTTATGGCACCTTCTACACAAGAAAGTGACCTGCGGACGAAGGTCTGCTCCGGAACACCCAGGGTCGGCTGGTTTCTGAGCTATCTAGGGGTTTGGGATGCAAAAAATAATAATTAAGAAACCAGGTAATGACCACGATGGACGACACAGAAAAACTGTAGTCAAGCTCTTCAGGAATTGGTACACATTTGGAAAATATGAAATTATACGAGACACACTTCATTTTAGACACAAAACGAGGTACGTAATCAAGGATTTCCAAAAATTGTGTCTCATTAAATTTATTGTCTCGTCTTTTTAAACTCGTTGTTATGTTCTAGAGTTTCATGTGTTTGTTTGAGGGAACCAGAATTTGCATGTATTTTTGATTGTGTTTAAAAATTGGTTGTCTTAATGTCCATAATGGAAACCAATTATAGAATCTGAAACTCATTTTACATTCTGAGTGACACTTGGATGTGTCGGTCTCAGGGTACCAAAGTTAACAAGACTTTTTGGTAGTGTGTACCTTAAAGGGCAGACACGAAATTATTGCAACATTTGTAACTGGCTGTGTAGCTGTGTGGTTTGTTACGGCCAAGATGGAAGTGAGCCAAGTGAAGCCATTCAGACAATGGCTGGGGTAGCCTCTGCTGTGTACAGAAGTTGTCTCAATTCTATTCGGTCGATGGTTGCACTTCGCCAGCCTCACAGTCTGCGAAGGGTCCACAGATCACCATGTATGCTTTTGCGTGCCTCTTTTCTTGATTCTGTTGGTTCATTCTCGAGAAGCATTTTAATTGGGCTTTCATCTGACATTCTTAAAACATGCCCAGCCCACCATAGTCGACTGATTTTAGTGGTGTGTACAATGGAAGGTTCTCCCAGCAACTGATGCAACTCGTGGTTTATTCGACTCCTTCACATACCGTCTTCCATCTGCAATCCACCGTAGATCGTACGCAACATCTTCCGTTCAAAGGCATCAAAGGCGCGTTGGCCCTACACAAGCAATGTCCATGTTTCGTTCTAATTAATGTCTTGTAGATGGTAAACTTTGTAGTTCAGCAAGCTTTGTTCGATATGTCCTTCGGAGTCTGAAGTAGGCACGATTGCCAGCCATAAGGTGCAGTATTTCTGTGCTGATTTCGTTATCGGTGATCGTCCAATGAAATACACGAATTCGTCTACTGACTCGATTTCATCACTGTCGATCTGAACTCGTAGTGGGAGACTAACATTGTCTTCTCGAGAACCTCTTCCTTTCATGTATTTTATTTTCTACGCGACAAGTGGAGACGCGTCCACAAATTTTGTACGCTGTCATGGAAAATCCGGAGCTGGCCCATTGTGATCAACGACCGGTTGACTTTGGATCACAAGGGTAATTTCACCTGAAATACTGACATATCAACACGTGATATCGCTGTTTCTCAAAGTTACCTTCAGAAGGTCTAGGCAAAAGCTGGAAAACAAAACTTCCCAAACCCCGATGAACGACAGCAAACTGTTCCCAAGACCTGCGCTATGGAGCTGTACACGGAGATGTTGACCAGATACAGTTGCTTTGTATGATGGATGACGAAACATACCCTAGCAGCACACTTATTGCCAATCAGTTTAACTTACTTCATTGTAACATAATAAGGTCCCACGCAAAATGCTGCAACCAATTGTTACAGCTTTAAGTTGCTTAGGTACGTCAAAACAGGCCTCCAACAAATTCCTGGACATGAGTTTTACACTGTAAAATATAAATTCGTAGTGGATGATCGCTTCAAAGAGCAGACAACGTCGAAATTCACATCAAAATATCTAATTTTGCAGACTATCTGCAGCTGGGGAAAGTGGAGTAAAATTTTCGTCACAATAGGCACCATCAATGGTGAAATTTACTATACTAAAAACCACCAAAAATTATTTTGCCATATTTGGTGCAGTAAACTGAAAAATCACTATTTTGGCTACATGCTACTATTCTGAAAGCGTGTTGGAATGGTATAAGACTAATTCGGAGCATTTTGTCCTCAAGAACATAAAACCACCGAACTGCCCCGAACAACGTATAATCGAAACTTATTGGGCTATGAGGAAACGGGAACAAAGAAGGACCAGGGTAGCAGGGAGCGAAAGTGTCGAGAGTTTTACCATACAACCTCCAATAATAGATCAAATTTATATAAACTGGGCTTAATACATGCATAAAACTGCTCTGCAAGTTTGGTTTTTATGCGATAAATTCATGAGATTTGATAGTAAATTAACTGCGTCGCAATAATTTTGTGTTCGCCCTTTAAGCGTAAAAGTCTGAAAATTTCACAAACTTTTAAGCAAATTAGCACATACCAAAACATTGATCTCACCACACCATATTCCTGCTACGCCCCTATCCATACGAACAAATTCACGATTCGGCAGCAACAGGGGTTTTCTCGAAACCGGAAAAGGAAATGCTGCAATATTTCGAATTTTTCACTTCCCAGTTTCCCGCCGCAGCACATTTCGAATGTTTATGATTCTTCTTTTTTTCTTGCCGCTCTCGTTATTTCAGCCCTCAACTGGGTTTGTATCGGGATAAATCGAACCGATATGCTAGTGCGCCGTTTGCCACCATGTGAAGATACCTGCTTCGAAGAGATTCGCCGGGAAGGAAGTGAGCAAATATTGGCGCTGTTATCGAACGGAAACTAGCAATTTGGTCGAGGAGTGCCAAAACGGAAGACACAGATTTGCACTGGAGGTGGCGACGGTGGTGCTGGCAATGACAGAGGGATTATCGAATTTTCCTCGCGAGTGCACCATCTCCGGTTCATCAAACGTGAGCCATCAATAGGTGAGTGGGTGCGTTGGTGCAAGGTGCCAAGACTTTTGCTGGAAAAAAAATCTCTGGACGACGACGACGACGACGACTGGATCGCTTCTTTATGCAAAGGCACGCTTCTGGTCTGCCGAGGAGTTAGGTTGAGTCTGTTCGTTTTCGAATAGAATTCAAATCCAGCCGGGAGATGGTAGGACGGAGATGAGATTTGATTGGAATTGGATTAAGCTTAGAGCTCGATAGAAGTGCTTTCAATAGCGAAGGAAGCGAACTTTTGATGATGTTCGGATTAATGGATTAGATTTTCTTGAGAACAGTGTCGTTACTGTTTAACCTATGGATTGCAAAAGCAGTGAGAAATATTATAATGAACTGTTTGTGGGAGTTTAGAATGAATGAAAAAGGATCGAAACATTTACTTTAACACTGAAATTTCACCCAAATTGCTGATTGACTAGTCATCCATTGAGTCGATTCTTTGAAACTCACCTGCAAGAGAGGAGAAATTAAAACTTGATTAGTGGAATGTTCAACAGTACTTCCTGTGTGTTTGACAAAAGCTGTTATTTTCCGAAAAATACATTGTTTTGAATAAGTATAGTGCATGTCCCTTGTGGCTGTGAAACACGAAACTCCACCCCCGTTCCCAAGCCAAACCACATTGGATAAACTTGCCGCGATATAACACGATATCCCAGAATAACTATTGCCGGCTGCAGCTGTCCGTCCGACGAATGGCAAACGCCCAATGAATAGCAAATAATTACTTGTTGTTGGAAAACGCAAAGCGTTGGGAAATAAGAGTAACTGTACATATTTGATGAACGCTCCTTTCCACTCTGGACGGACGGATGGTGGCTGGACATTCGTTTTTGGCACTGCAAGTGACTGTAATTACACGTTCTCGTTATGTTGAATCAATGCATTTGTTTGTAGTACATGAAAAGCTTTTTGTCGTCGTCGCTCGTTTTCCTTCCCACTACCCCTACCAGCCACCTGTCCTCGTTTGTTGAAAGCATAAATACATGCTTTTCACCAAGCGTATTAAAAAATTTCCCTCACCACACGTTTCCATTCTCGAGCGCTTCAAGTGTCCGGCACGCTAAAAAGCCGGATTCAGGGACCGAAATGCTAAAAGCATCCCCGTCTGCATCCCTCCAGGATGCCTGTTACACCCCAGCAGCCGTATACTGCTCACAAAGAACTGCCAGTCGGTCGGGGAGAGTGTTTTAAAATCCAATTATGGGCCTAACCGAAGCAGAACAGAAAATCGAACGGGAAATATGCATGAGACGTAAATCGCTTGTGTTGGCCGCTCGCCATCACCATCCATCGCTGTGGACCGTTTCAGCTCAGCAGCCGTGGCGTTGGCCAGCGAGAGTGGTCCATTGGTCAGTCAAATGACAGGAACTTATTTTTTTGGGTCCCCGTGGGACACACTGCCAAGGCATTTACCCATCCCATCGTGGTCGTTCTATACTCTTTTAGGGGAAATATGAACGATGCCCAATATTCGGACGCTGGTTAATGTCGTCTCGGAAAGGTATTCCATTATTTTGACTAGTGAATAACGAGGTAAAAAGGAGCAAATAATGATTTACTTTGCGATTATAACGGAATGCTCTAACAGTAAAAAAAACTTGCTCATTAGCAGAAAGTTTGATTTCTACTTTCAAAGGTTTCCATAGAGTTCAAATATAAAGTACCTAAAACACCTTATTTTTATTTATCCACTTTTGACACCTTGTCACGTTTGCCCTATACCATTTCTGGCTTACCAAAGCAATAAAGACTTGCTGGTATTCTCGAGTTGTAAAAATTCATTTCGGGCCGTTCACACCTAACAACAATGGCAAACGTGCCTTCCTGAAGGTATAGACATAGAGTAAATGGGAAAAACGAATTGACCACGATGGTCGTCAAAGACCATGTTCCTCGGTTAAGAGCAGCCTATTGGTGAGTAATAAAACTCAGTAGTTGAATCAAAATTCGCTTTGAAATTTCACCTTCACGCATTTTATGGGGTAGTGACTATGCACAGTTTGAAAGAACTATGTAATTTTCTGCGTCATCTAATGCACATAAATGGAATGCTAGATTTGGCATAATTTCATGGGGTGTATATATTAAATTTCTCTTTAATTTAAGTCAGATAACGCCTGAATTTAGTCTGTTGTATGAAAGATTGCAAGCGATTTCGTCGTTAACGCTTGCTTTGATTGCACTTGCTAACAAGTGCACGCGGAGAAATTTTAGGCGTTTGGTTAAATTCTTTATTTTTTTTGTTTGAGAGTATATGACTACTAGCACTACTAGCAACAATCAAAGTGCAACTAGCAATTTAAAATTGGTTCACTGTTGTAGAACCCCTAGTTCCGAAGTACACCTTGCCATGCACTCTTGCGCTTTTCAGTACCTTTTGGTACAAGTATCTTTGTTTTTGTTTTGATTCGCTATGTTATTTTGACAGAATATTTGAGAGTGTATTGGTGTGAGTTACGGTCTTAGGGGCGAATCATTAAGCTTGGGACCGAGCTTGGGACCGGTGTGCTAGTACTTCCTGAGCCAAAAAAAATATTCGTTTTCTTCATGACTATCCACCTGCTGCTACTGGGTTGTTAAGTATGCAGCATAATTAATGATTTATTAAAAGCACACAAGTAATGAGTTTTTTTTTTTTTTTTTTTTTTTGATTTTTAGATGTTGAAGACTGGACTCGGAAAAAATGAGACACACAAATATGATCACCAAAAATTCATTTTAAATCGAATACTTCTCAAATTTTCAGGGATTAAATAACTATATATAAGCTATGTTTTGGCTAAGTGTTTCACTGGGCATCGCCATCTTCCGAGCCGGCGCAAAACGGTATTGAACTGAGAAGAGCTCAATTCTTTCCGATTGTTCCTGATTGTCCTCGAGCAACGACCGCTATTCATCCCGGAGTGGTATTGTTTCTGGCCTCGTAGCGCCATTTTCATCATCGGTCTATTCATCGTAGCGTCCCTAGTTGCGACATTGGCCATTGTGACTTTCCTGCGTTGGCATCGCCTCAGCCTAGAAGCCGTATCGGTGGACCGGCTATATCAGTGCTGGACATTTCACGACACTCTGCAGCATTCGAAATTTCGTGTGCTGAGAAATCAGAATATCTACGAAGCTGCTATACGATTTGCTGAGGGTTTCCGTGTCGAATTACAGTACGGACGGTACTGCATCGTGTTCCTGTTGGCAGTATTAAAATACAAGGCACATTTTGCCTTGGACAAGGTTGTTCAACGAGTGTGTACTACTGATCGTTCATCCAGTGCACGAAATGGTGTCAGAGTAGATGAGAGCCTAGCTGCTATCACGACGAGATACGCTGCTTTCATTATAAGATCGTGTAGAAGCTTTTGCGCTACATTTGACGCCCAGCGAGATCAGGCACAGGTGCAGTTGCAGCTTGAGTACCTGGACAGCGTATGGAACAACCTGGAAGCGGTTCAGGCACAGCTTGAGGACAGTGCTACGACGAGTCAGGGTAGGGCAGAGCATGCTACCATTCGTGCGGGGTTTGAACCACGCCTATTCGAAATGAAAACCAGCCTCATTTCGAAACTGCCTCCTCTTATTAACGAGCACATCCCTCAACTCCCCCAAGCATCGTCCACTCTCTCTGGAATCAAATTGCCGACGATATCTCTACCCGAGTTTGATGGGGATAACATGCAATGGCTTGCATTCCACGACACCTTCATGGCACTCACCCACTCGAATCCAGATTTTCCAGCCATTCAAAAGTTCCACTATCTGCGAGCAGCCGTCAAGGGTGATGCTTCACAATTGATCGAGTCGATTGGCATTAGTTCCGCCAACTACGCTTTGGCTTGGCAGACTCTGGAAACCCGATACTCCAATGATTATTTGTTGAAGAAGCGGCACCTACAGGCGCTTTTCGACATTCCACGCATGAAAAAGGAGTCCGCTGCAGCACTACATGCATTGGTGGACGAATTCGAGCGCCACACAAAGATTTTGCGACAGCTTGGAGAACCGACCGAAACTTGGAGTGCTATTCTGGAGCATCTTCTGTGTACACGGCTACATGACGACTCTCTGAAGGCGTGGGAGGACCATGCGTCTACGGTAACGAACCCGGATTATGGCTGCCTCATCGATTTTTTGCAACGGAGGACGCGTGTGTTGGAATCCATCTCCGTGAATCACCACACACTCGAGTTTAGGAAAACTCATGTTCACTCACAGCTTCGCCTTGCTTCTTGTGCATCGACGACAGGTTCAGGGGAAAAATGCATCGCCTGCAGTCAGTCGCATCCAATAGCGAAGTGCACGAAATTCATTCGACTTTCGCCAAGCGAACGACAGCAGCTTGTGAGCTCAAAGCGCCTATGTCACAATTGCCTGAGGGTTGATCATATTCAGTTGCCAAAAATGTAATCGACGTCATCACACTCTTCTCCATCTTGGGCAAACGGATAATTCCAACCGGATTAGCAATGAAAATACCTCTCCTAGTTCAGAAAAGTCGTTCCGAGATCTCCCACGCCTGCATCACCTACGGTTGCATCGGATACTCAGTCTATGGTTACCGCCACTGAAAATGTTCTTACAGTTGAAGTCAGCACAGTCCTGCAGCAACCTCGTGAAAATGTCTTCCTACTGACCGTCGTTGTAAAAGTCATCGGTACGCACGGTGTTGAATATTTAGCTCGCGCACTTCTTGACAGTGCCTCACAACCAAATCTTATCACGGATCGGATGGCGAAAAATTCTGCGGCTGCGGCGACAGCCAGCAAACGTGACCGTACAAGGAGCAGGCCAGCTATCCAAACCAATTAGCGAATCGGTTTTCGCGGAAGTGCAGTCCAAAGAAAGGAAGCTGTCACAACAGTGACGGCTGTTCTTCCTTCGCAAAACATATCGATTTCAGGATGGAAAATTCCGGAGGATTTGTTAATGGCAGATCCGTCGTTTAACGAGAGTCAACCAGTAGATATGGTTCTGGGCCTTAGACATTTTTACTCCTTCTTCCCCAGCTCGGAACGTATTCAGCTTGATAGAGATCTTCTCCACTTTTAGTCAATAGCGTTTTTGGTTGGATCGTAGCAGGTTCAGCAAATTCTACGTCTACTGCACTGAGACATCTGCACCATCGATTTCGTGTCATGCAATCGAAGTTTCGATGATTTCGTTGGAGGAATGCTTGGAAAAATTTTGGAAGACCGAAGAATTGACAACCACTGACAACTATTCAGTAGAAGAACGACGCTGCGAAACTCTGTATCAATCTACCGTTTCACGGAACGCTGATGGCCGATATGTTGTTCGGTATCCTAGGAAGCCAGATTTCGAAGCAATGCTGGAGTGAATCCCGAGACAACGCCCAACGACGGTTCGAGTAGCTAGAATGACGCCTAGAACAAAACTATTTATTTATTGAATTTCCTCCCGCAAGCTGAATGCTCGTACATTTCTCTTAACACTGCTCATGAGATCTTGGGCGAGGCTTTGTCCATCTGCCTTACACAATTTCTCCCAGTTTTTCTTCAAAGCTTCATCGGTTTTGAATGTTTTTCCGCTTTTCTTCGACTTCTTCTTCATTATCGCCCAAAACTTTTCGATCGGACGAAGTTCTGGTGTATTTGGCGGGTTCGCCTCCTTCGGGACCACATTAACGCCCTTCGCTTCGTACCAATCCATTACAGGCTTGGCGTAATGGCACGAAGCGAGATCCGGTTAGAACAGCGTGAGACCACGCTGAGAGCGGAGGAAGGGCAGCAAGCGCTTCTGCAAGCATTCCTCTCAATAAATCTGCCCGTTTATGGTGCCGGTTGTAACGAACGGCTTGCTGTACCGTCCGCACTCGCAGATCGCCTGCCACAACAGGTACTTCTTCGCGAATTTGTCCATCTTTCTCTTCCGGAACTTTTCCGGAACCTCCATGCGGGACGTACCGACAAAAAAAACTCGAGGCCGGGGATTTGTTTGGTGTCCGCCTTGATATATGTCTCGTCGTCCATGACGAGACAGCCTGGCTTGACCAGCCACTCACGGTATAGCTTCCGCGCACGCAATTTGGCCACCGTGTTTTGCTTGTCAGTCCGGTTTGGCGCCTTCCTGACCTTAAAAACACGTAGCCCAGCCCGCTTCATGGTCTGCTGGACGAACCACTTCGACGAATTGACCTTTTTGGCCACGTCTCGGGTGGAAAGGTTCGGGTTATTCTTAAAGTACTGCCTTATCTTCCGCGCCTTCTCTGGGTATTCCGTTTTCGGTTTTCGGCCGCTTCCAGCGCGCCGCTCGATGGTCTTCGTCTCCTGGAACATCTTCACAACGTGGGACACGGTGGAATGGTGGATTCCAAGCCTTTTGCCGATCCATCTGTGCGACTGACCAGGATTATCGATCACCGCGCCCAAGATTTGCTGGCGTAGCTCTTCTTGTTTCGAATGCATCTTGAAAACTACTTGACAGATCGCGATAAAATTTTGCACACATAAACATAACACTCTAAACTAGTATTACCCAAAATTTCATTAATTTTTACCCACGCGATAAAAAGTTACACCCAAAACAAAGTGTCGCATTTTTTCCGAGTCAATCTTTATTAAGGTGACCGTTTCAGCGGGACGAAATCATAAGTCTTTAAATTATTTTTTAAGGAAAATCTGGGAAAACAAAAATTTCACGCACGACAGTTTCTAGCTATTATCAATACCTTTCATTTGGTGTGAAATTTTTTTTGAAATATTTCGTAAATTTCGAGTCTTATCAAATTTGGTGATCGGACTTCAGGTTTTTCCTTCCTCCCCAGAATCATAGCAAAAATAATGTTAGCTCACTTTGTGAATTGCTTTCAAAGTCAGCGTGGTGTGCATCCAAACATTGAAAGTAAAATGCAATTTTTGTTTGATCAACATTGAGAACCATGCTGGGAATCATGTGGCTCTCCAAACGATCCGGAACGTCCGTAAAAGTGGCCAGTTCTAGGAATTAGTCCCATATGGATGAAATTTTCTTTTTGCAACCAACATTCAGTTTATGAAAGTATAATAGAATGAACTTCAAATCGTGGTCTGAAAATGTTCCTTCAGAGGTCATGTGGTGGCCACCTGGAAGATCCGGAACCTCCGTAAAAGTGGCCAGTTCTTGGAATTAGTCTCAAAACGAAGACTTTTTTGCAATCAACATCTAGTTTGTGAAAGTAGTATCAACTTCAATTCGTGAACTGAAGATGTCCCTTCAGAGGACTTATGGTGGCCATCCGGAAGATCCGGAACCTTCGTAAAAGTGGCCAGTTCTTGGAATTAGTCCCAAAAAACGTTTTTTTTTTTGCAATCAACATTTAGTTTGTGAAAGTAGAATGAACTCCAATTTGTGGTCTGAAGATGTCCCTTCAGAGGTCGTATGGTGGCCACCCGGAAGATCCGGAACCTTCGTAAAAGTGGTCAGTTCATGGAATTAGTCCCAAAAAGACGACTTTTTTGTAATCAACATTTAGTTTGTGAAAGTAGTATGAACTTCAATTCGTGAACTGAAGATGTCCCTTCAGAGGTCGCATGGTGGCCACCCGGAACATTCGGAACATCCGTGAAAGTGGCCAGTTCTTAGAATTAGTCCCAAAAAACGTTTTTTTTTCAATCCACATTTAGTTTGTGAAAGTAGTATCAACTTCAATTCGTGAACTGAAGATGTCCCTTCAGAGGTCATGTGGTGGCCACCCGGAAGATTCGGAACATCCTTGAAAGTGGCCAGTTCTTGGAATTAGTCCCAAAAAGACGTTTTTTTTTGGTATTAAAATTTGGGTTGGGAAAAGAATGAACTTCAATTTGCGATCTGAAAATGTCCCTTCATGTGGTGGCCACCCGGAAGATTCGGAACATCCTTGAAAGTGGCCAGTTTTTGGAAATACAGCTATGACTCAATATAAATCAACTTTATTTTTTGACTATTTCAATTCTATCAATACCAGCTAACCACGGGTCGAGGACGTAGCGAAGCTTCTCGGCCGCTAACATCGTGGCCTTATGGATTGCCACCATATGAGCTCTGAATAGAAATTATAAGAATAAATTGGGAGTTTTTCCACCTTCATAAACTGATATGTGATTACATGTTCCGGATCTTCCAGATAGCCACCACATGACCTGTGAAGGGGCATCTTCAGATTGCAAATTGAAGTGCATTCTGCTTTCTGAAACTAAATGTTGATTAAAAAAAACATAAGATCGTCCGTTTGGGGCTACTTACAGCATGGTTCTGACTTCTTGATCAAACTAAAATAATTTATATTTTATCAATGTGCTGATGTACACCACGTTGATTTTCAATGCAATTATCCTTGCTATGGTGCTGGGAACGAATAAAATACCGAGTATCCAATCTCCAACATGCAACATCTTGGCCTTTGGGGATTCCACCCGAAAGAAAAAGTTCAAATCATTCATTCCACTTTTTCAAAATGAATGTGGATTCCAAGAAAAAGGCATACCTCGATATAAAGCAACATTAATTTTTGGCTTTCGTCATCGTTTTTTCACTCAGTATAACGCAACCATACATATCGATGATACCAGTAGTTTCTAAATTGTCTCATATATGCATTGATCTCATCATTTGTCATGATCGGGTTGCGATTTTCGAGAAATCGACGAAAAAAGTCAAAAAATTAAATTGATTTATATCGAGTCATGGCTGTATTTCCAAAAACTGGCCACTTTCAAGGATGTTCCGAATCTTCCGGGTGGCCACCACATGAAGGGACATTTTCAGATCGCAAATTGAAGTTCATTCTTCTTTCACAAACTAAATGTTGATTGACTTGAAAAAAAAAAATCGTTTTTTGGGACTAATTCCAAGAACTGGCCACTTTCACGGATGTTCCGAATCTTCCGGGTGGCCACCATGCGACCTCTGAAGGGACATCTTCAGTTCACGAATTGAAGTTGATACTACTTTCACAAACTAAATGTTGATTGAAAAAAAAAAACGTTTTGTGGGACTAATTCTAAGAACTGGCCACTTTCACGGATGTTCCGAATGTTCCGGGTGGCCACCATGCGACCTCTGAAGGGACTTCTTCAGTCCACGAATTGAAGTTCATACTACTCTCACAAACTAAGTGTTGATTGCAAAAAAAAATCGTCTTTTTGGGACTAATTCCATGAACTGGCCACTTTCACGGATGTTCCGAATCTTCCGGGTGGCCACCATGTGACCTCTGAAGGGACATCTTCAGTCCACGAATTGAAGCTCATTCTACTTTCACAAACTATATGTTGATTGCAATAAAAAAAAAAATCGTTTTTTGGGACTAATTCTAAGAACTGGCCACTTTCACGGATGTTCCGAATCTTCCGGGTGGCCACCATACGACCTCTGAAGGGACATCTTCAGTTCACGAATTGAAGTTCATTCTACTTTCACAAACTAAATGTTGATTGAAAAAAAAAACGTTTTTTGGGACTAATTCCAAGAACTGGCCACTTTCACGGATGTTCCGAATCTTCCGGGTGGCCACCATGCGACCTCTGAAGGGACATCTTCAGTCCACGAATTGAAGTTCATACTACTTTCACAAACTAAATGTTGATTGCAAAAAAGTCGTCTTTTTGGGACTAATTCCAAGAACTGACCACTTTTACGAAGGTTCCGGATCTTCCGGGTGGCCACCATACGACCTCTGAAGGGACATCTTCAGACCACAAATTGAAGTTCATTCTACTTTCACAAACTAAATGTTGATTAGAAAAAAAAAAACGTTTTTTGGGACTAATTCCAAGAACTGGCCACTTTTACGAAGGTTCCGGATCTTCCGGATGGCCACCATAAGTCCTCTGAAGGGACATCTTCAGTTCACGAATTGAAGTTGATACTACTTTCACAAACTAGATGTTGATTGCAAAAAAGTCTTCGTTTTGAGACTAATTCCAAGAACTGGCCACTTTTACGGAGGTTCCGGATCTTCCAGGTGGCCATCACATGACCTCTGAAGGAACATTTTCAGACCACGATTTGAAGTTCATTCTATTATACTTTCATAAACTGAATGTTGGTTGCAAAAAGAAAATTTCATCCATATGGGACTAATTCCTAGAACTGGCCACTTTTACGGACGTTCCGGATCTTTTGGAGAGCCACATGATTCCCAGCATGGTTCTCAATGTTGATCAAACAAAAATTGCTTTTTACTTTCAATGTTTGGATGCACACCACGCTGACTTTGAAAGCAATTCACAAAGTGAGCTAACATTATTTTTGCTATGATTCTGGGGAGGAAGGAAAAACCTGAAGTCCGATCACCAAATTTGATAAGACTCGAAATTTACAAAATATTTCAAAAAAAATTTCACACCAAATGAAAGGTATTGATAATAGCTAGAAACTGTCGTGCGTGAAATTTTGGTTTTCCCAGATTTTCCTTAACAAATAATTTAAAGACTTATGATTTCGTCCCGCGGAAACGGTCACCTTAATACGATACCAGAGCCATTTGGTAATTCTCGGTAATTAGTGGAACTAAAAGATCACCCGTTCGGTGGTAGGGGGGGTGGGGGGGGTGGGGTATTTGGGAAAAGAAAAAAAATAGATTTTTGGGTGGGGGGGGGATGGGGGGAAAAAGGGTTTGATGGAAGCGATGTGTGGGGGAGAAAATTTGTTGGTTGCCGGGGGGAAAAGAGGGGGTGGGGTGTTAATTTTTTTTTTGTGGGGGGGGGGGGAGGGAAGGGGGGGACGGGGGGTCGGGGTCCACAACTGGGCAATATCTGCCACCCAACGTGATTTTCCCCCGGGTATGAATGAACGATTCGCTGACAAATTCACCTCAGAACGGAAACACATGCAACTGTAAACAAAGTTCACCGACTTTTCATGCGATTATAATGCCATCTGGTGGTGAGTTCACTTGAGAATCGGAATATAAGTAGGCTATGTAACGAAGAAAATAATAGCTCCATCAGTTCGTTTATGGCAGCAATGGCGAAAGCAGTGAAGCAACTACGTTAAAGGGTTTGTAATTACCACCGGTTCTACTCAGGACCGAAGAAATCCATCCTCGTGTCGCACTTTGTATCGACCGAGTACAGCCAAGTCGCCGTATACAAGATCCTGGTGCTCCTGGAGAAAGGTGAGAGTTTTAAGCGCGGGCCGGGTTCCGTTCATATTACGGAAGGTGCATCAAGCACTGAAGTGGAGAAAGGAAGGCAAGGTGGCGAAATCCTTCCGTGCCTTGGGTCGGGAGATCGGTGCGACCGGTCAGACGGTCAAAAAGTATTTGGTCAACATGATGAATCGTCATGAGAAAGCGGAAGTTGAGGCCGGCCGTGTCGGAAGCGCAAGCGGCTACTCAAAATCAGCATCTGAAAGAGGTCGTCAAGGATGTCTTCCCTGCGAAGCGCAACGTGGTTGTGATCAGGGACGACGAGACAATGACTGGCAGGGGCCCGCTTTTGTATGGCCTCGCACATGACGTTCCCGAAAAAAGTCCTCTGATGGATGTCAATCAGTAATAAGGAGATCTATTGTTTTCTTCGAAAACTGTCATCAACGGGAAAGTGTTCAGCATTAAGTGCTTATCGGAAGTTTGGGCCTTTATTAAGAAACACCACCTGAATGATGATATCGTGTTCTGGTCGGATCAGGACTTGGCACATTATGCGAAGCGGTTGCTGGAGGAGATGGAGCGTTTGAAGATCCCAGTCGTCCCCAAGTACGCCAACCCCCTCAAAGTGCCCCAGCTGCGCCCAACTGAACATTTCTTTCACCCAATCGAAAAATTACATGGTATGATTTTTCGGAACTGTAGAGTGTGGTTTTGATGAAATTAGGTAGGTGTTGCTGTAAACGGTTTTCGTTAAATTGGAATTTGGCCATTCAATAAACAGGTCTCCAGTGATGGGGGCTTAACACTTTCTTCAGTAACAGATCAACCAGACTGCACTACCGTTAAGCATTAACAACGATAACTGACCCGATGGTGATTGATGCAGTCATAGTACAGCAAATTTCCCTTCCAAGTGGTATTGTTTTGCCAGACTCTGATACCAATCAAATCCATCCAATTGATCCAACTTCTCATTCAACATCTTACAGATGGAAATTTCACCTCTTCCAAAGATGTCAGCCACAAAAATTACGAAGCGAAAGCGGAAGTCAGAAAAAGCGATCGAGATTACAGTCGACAATTGTCATGAGAGATTAGCAACGTCGAAAGCATTAAAAACAATATAGGCGATCGACAAAGGACGAAAACCAGATAAACCACGATAAATTGTGATTACATCATCAATGATAATACTGTAAACAAAACTAGCATATTAAATTTTTCAATTGCTGATTGTTTTGATGATCCAGTGGGTTGGATGGCCATGTTCCTCCATCCTCACCAGTATATTCTGAACTACGAGATGTACTACGCTAGTAAAAATGTGAAAATGAAGGAATGCATGCACTTTCAAGAAGTGCTCTAAATTATCTTATCAGATATTTGATGTTTGCGTTGTACCGATATCGCACAACTATAAAAATCGGAAATCGATTAATTGTACTTACAAAATAAATTAAAAAAAATTATCCCACGTACATTAATTCATCGTAATCAGCAATCCGAAGTGGTTCCTGCCAACAGAGCCCCGCCGTTGACACAGTCAGCTGTGTTGCCCTCTGAGCCAAAAAGCAGATTCCAACAAACGAGTCACGTAGTCAAATATGGTTTATAACCTTCATAACTCGATTACGCTCACTCGTCCTGCCTCTTAAATGCTCAGTTTAATTTAGTTTGCCCCATCGAGAAAGTTTCACAACCTGAGCCGTGCGTCTGCCGTGCCGAATTCAAGGATGGCAATCATTTTTCGTCCTTGGCTCTACCTGATGTCGATGCTAAAGGCGAAATGTGCGTATGTCCCGAAACTCGTTCGGATTGTGTCACTTAAAATGTCAAATATGGAGTCGGGGACCGGAAACTCCCTGAGCAAATTTCCGGGCTGTCCCACGCGGGGAAGATGAAGGAAAATGTGAAATACGACAAATGGCAATCGTTTGCAGTAAACTGAAAGTCATAAACCCATTTTAAGATAAAAGCTAAACCTTTAACCTTAAACCTCCGGCGGTGAACAGCAGGAACCAAATGGAATGGAATGGGGAAAGGTAAAAAGCAAACTTGTCATCTCACGCACTGGTGCTGTGGCGTGGGACCTTGCTCATTTCAAGGATCAACGCGTGGAGTCTGTGCGTAAAGCGAAAACCTTGAGATGACAGAATGGAGGCCGAGTGATTGATATAAAAAACGTGAAAATCTCTCCGTTACGTGCCTGGGCCTATGTGATGATGTTGTGGCATTTCCTCTCCAATCATGACGACGACGGCGACGACGGCGGCGACGCCATCCAACACAGTGGGAGGAAAATAAACTGAGACCACCCAAACAACACTCACGAGCCAAACAATGCAGCCCAAGTGAGAGAGCAAAAAGTGCCCTAAAGTGAACGATTTTCACTCGTCCTTGCCTTCTGGCGAGAGGAATGATTTGTATCGAAAGAGACAGCGAACCGACTTTAGCACTCCATACACCAGCTCGTTCCGACTTAACATAAAAGAATAATTTTTGTGTCATATCCAATTTATTCTCAGCTCAGTAGTCAGGCGGAATTATAAATTTCTTCCCATCTCGTGCATCACTTTACTATGGAATACTCCTCCTTTACTATGGAATAGACTGAACGAGCAAAAAACAGAAAAACAAATCCTACCTCCATCTCAAACTCCCCTTCCGGTGACGTGTTTGGAGGAGGAATGTGTACATGTGTGCATCGTAACTCTGTTATTAAGGCGCAGGCATGCGAGAAACGAATTATTTCATACGTGTTACGATCCTGATTCCTCTACTGCTCCTGAGGGCCAGCATTTATTTATTTTTTTCCTGCCATCATCTCGGACCGGGGACTTCTCCTCTGGATGGCACACAACAGGACTTATCAACAACTGATCTCACAACCTCGGAACAACACGGTTCGGGCGGGTGTTTAGCCTTGGGATAGGATGGGTCTGTGCTGTGTTGATGAAGGCATATGTACGGGAGAGTATGATATCCTTTTTGATTTATGAGATTTAGTGGAAATGAGCGTGGAGAAATGCGATGCGCTGTCAAATGCTAGGAAAGCAGGAGATGATTTTTCCGGCTTGGTGATTGAGGGTGGGTGATGAATCTCTCTGACTACCGGATAGGGGCGGGTGGTGTATTCGGAGAAAATAAAATGGGTCATGTTGAATTCATATTTCCAACTGAATGTGGAAATGAAAGGGGAAGACATTATTATAACTATCAATTATTTTGTTGGATGTTGCTGGAGAGTTGTTTAAATTAATGATTGCTTCCTGAATTACGATTGTTGGGCTGATCTCCGCTTAGTATTTAATATCCGGAACTCGCACGTTTGTCCAAGTTTCGATTTTATACAGTACAACGAATGGAAGCCACCAACGTGAGTTACGAATGCTTAAATTGACTCCCTCCGAAGGCTATTTACCCATCATTCCCACGTGACCAAAGTTGGACTCAAAGTAAAAATAAGCATTACTATTGCAAGAGCAGCACATCGAACAAGAAAATGGCTTGAGGGTCCACGAAACTCATTCGCTTATCCTCGGAAACCTTCTTTTTCCCCAATCGAAACCGACAGCTTGGCAGGTCTACGGAGCTGATGCTTTCTTCCTTTCTCAATTCCCTTCGACCCACCACCGGAATCAATCGAAGCGAAAGGGCGAGAAGAAAAAGTGTCACTCACTCGCGGGCATCGAAATGTGTGCAGATTGAGACCACCGTCAGCCAAAATATAGCACAGCGCAAGGCTGGAAAGGATAACAAGAATCCTTTCAATTACTTCAGGCGTATCGCCCTGACAAACAAGCAGCGTGTTGTGGCGTGCTTCTTCGTGGTGCCGTCTGTTTGTGTCAAGATAAGACTCTGCTGTGAAAGGAAACCAAGATGATGAAATTGAAGTGAAAAGATGCTCGGGTAAAAACATATTTTTTCTCTTGCACTGGGTAAGTACGAAAGAAAGATGTTTGCTTCGAAGGAAATCCCAACTGGGGGAGCACACGGTTTACGGAAGCACACATTCTTGAAATTGTGAGAAATGAAATAACATGATCAATTCATCAAATTCGATTTCTCCCGAGAATGGTTAAGCCAAGCGACTTGCTATGGCTTCCGATTATGATTTATCGAACTGAAAGTAGCATAGATGGGTCTTTAAAAGGCTTGATATAGAACTGTATAATTTAGAGGAAGCAGCACAGTAGAAGCATGAAACCAAAAGGAAGTTGTCATTCCCAATAGCTGCATCTGTAAGCCATTCGAGTTATCACAATAAGTCATTACGAAATTCCAGTAAATACCGTACGTAGCAATGTATAATGAATGTAAAAATCAATTTTTTTTTTCAATATTTCATGACGGTCGCCATTTATAAAATCTCTATTTGGTATGCTGTTCTTGCCATAAGTTTGAGCTTCGGAATAATATATAGACCGTTTACATTTGCGAGCTGTGTTTGAAATTGTACACAAGATTTAAGGTATGCAACGAAGTGAAATCTAAAACTATTTCGGCCAACGTTGGCTGCCAACTGACAAGTATTTGAACAAGTAAATATTTTTCAGTGATTCACGTTTGATCGATCTTTTTTGGACACATCTATTCACCAGTCAGCAATGCTAGCGTCATTTCTGCAGCAGTTTTTATATTTGTTGATATTTGTTTGTTGTTTATTATTTAAAACCAATTAGAACCCATTTATTTAGGGTGGGGGGTTTTTTTTTTTTAAAAAAAAATGAGGGGGGAAGGGTGTATCTGCTAGTTACTGGTAACTGGTCATGCTAGTGTTGCTAGTTAATGAATTTTTTAAACACACATTAGCGATGATGATGGAGGCTGGCTTATACCGTTCATGCCACTCAACGTAGCGCCAAACCGAATGATCGCTGCAAACTAGCTCAAACAGAAGCATCACGTGGTTGCGCCTTCCCGGCTGACTACAAATTCACCACTGGATTGGTTAACCGACTGCCCATCACACGACTGCATAACCAATGGTTGCCTAGCAATGGTTGCCTAGCCAAAGGTGATGGAGACATCAGCTACATGGCCAATGGTTGCTCGCCAGTGCACCATTCAGGGTACTTGTCGCCGCCAGCTGCCAATTCAATACTGGCTCATTGACGCTCCGCACAGCTTCTTTACTGCTGAATGAATGAGGCAATTGGCGAAGGTGTTCCCCTTATATATCGTTCATTGCTTCGTTCATATGAAGTCTGTGATAGGATAAATACTGTGCATTTAATAAATTTACTCTGAAAAAGTTTGTCAGAAGCAGATAATTTCTCATCTCCATGCGAAGCGCTAGGAGTGGACGGTAATTTATTGCTAGAACGAATAGACATGAAGAGAAAGTGTATTGATAGTTCCGTATAGGGCAACGGCAGGCTTTGAAATTGAAAGATACAAATTTACTCTGCTAAACGTCATTATAAGACATCACCTTACGTAAACGTTATTTGCAATAGTTTAATGTTAAAAATCAATTATTTTCAATACTGAAATCGATGCGTACAAATATGTCCGATCGATTGGTGCACATGTTTGGATAAACGACTGAGATATTAACGCTCAAATCCTGATTACTTTTCGTGACGGTCAAGTTTAATTTAAATTGTACCTCAGTATAGAAAACAAAGACGTAGTTCTACGTCAAAAAAAAAAAAGAAAATTCATGTTCAAATTGAGCTGATCATTTAAAAAAAAATCCAAACTTGGACCTGCGGCCTTACGGCAGTAAGCCGGAACCTAGGAAACGAAGTTTTGATCTTCTTCAGCGCCCATAAATTTTCGGAATAGATCCTGCGTTTAATTTTGGCCCAGAAATTCCTAAGCTGGCGAACGCTCGGAGGGTTTGCGTTCATCTGTGATGTTCAGGTAGTCCATCACTTTGAATGATCTTTTGGCGTATTAGGTGGGCCGATATCAGGTCCAGCCAAGGCTTCACATCCTTTCCCGCATGGTGCTTCTAAATGAAAACAGTCATGTCAACAAGAACGATTACAAACGCGTGGTTGGGGCCTTTAAACGGAAACCGAACGCCTCAGTTCGAGATGTGGCTAAAAAGTTGCATGTGAGCAAGACTTTCGTGCAGAATACCAAAACTCGAGCTGGACTACGTACGTTTAAGGTTCAGAAGTCCCCAAACCATGACGAAAAATAGAATACGGTCGCAAAAAGCCGTGCCCGGAAGTTGGATGACGAGACTTATGTGAAGGCGGACTTCAACCAGATTCCAGAAAACCTGTATGTGACATGTTTTTATGGTAGTTTGAGACCCCTCCCCTTCTCTATAAAGGGAGGCTCCCATACAAATGAAACACATATTTCTGTATAACTCGAGAACTGATCAAGCAAAGAAACCCAAATTTAGCATGCGGAAGTTTTTGGAGGCAAGACATGTTTTTATGGTAGTTTGAGACCCCTCCCCTCTCTATAAAGGGAGGCTCCCATACAAATGAAACACAAGTTTCTGCATAATTCTAGAACTAATCAAGTTAATGGAACCAAATTTGGCAGGTAGATGTTTTTGAAGGCAAGAAATGTTTCTAAAGTAACTCAAGACCCCTCCGCCCTCTGTAAGAGGGGGGCTCTCATGCTAATGAAACACAAATTTGTGCATAACTCGAGAACCAATCAAGCATATGGAACCACATTTGGCAGGTGGAGGCTTTGGAAGGCAATAAATGTTTCTAAGTTGACTCGAGCCCCTCCCTTCTCTGAAAAGAGGGCTCATATACAAATGAAACACAAATTTCAGA
Organism: Aedes koreicus; assembly: GCA_024533555.2. NCBI lineage: Eukaryota > Metazoa > Arthropoda > Insecta > Diptera > Culicidae > Aedes > Aedes koreicus. The sequence continues at coordinate 208,247 of JAHHFK020001848.1, forward strand.
ATAACTCGAGAACTTATCAAGCTAATGGAACCCAATTTGGCATTTGGAGGTTTTCGAAGGCAAGACATGTTTCTAAGGTGGTTTGAGACCCCTCCGCCTTCTGGAAGGGTAGACTCCCATAAAAATAAAACATAATTTTTAGCATAACTCGAGAGCCAATGAAGCAAATGAAACCAAATTTAGCATGTTGAGGTTTTTGGAGGCAAGAAATGTTTCTATAGCAGTTCAATACCCCTCCCCATTTTGAAGGGGAGAGGGGCTCCCCCTACAAATAAAAAGCAAATTTCTGCATGACTCGAGAACTAATCAAGTAAATGAAACCACTTTTAGCATATGGAGGTTTTTGGAGGCTAGATTTCTATATACATAAAAATGAATTTCTGTCTGTCAGACCCTTATAGACACGGAAAGTTCTGAACCGACCAACGTGAAAATTTATATGAAGGGGTTTTTGGGGCAGGGGAAGGTTCTTATAATTGTTTGAGACCCCTTCTCTCTCAGGAAGGGGCGCTCTCATACAAATGAGACACAAATTTCATCATAACCCGAGACCTAATCAAGCAAATCGAATCAAATTTAGCATGTGGGGGGTTTTGAAGGCAAGAATGTTTCTATGGTAGTTCAAGACCCCTCCCTTTCTGAGGGGGGGGGGGGGGCTTCAAACAAATGAAACTCACATTTTTATTATAATCGATGAGCCCAGTGTGATGGTTCGAGAACTAATTAAGCAAATGGAACCAAATTTGGCATGTGGAGGGTTTTGAAGTCAATGATTGTATGGTGGTTTGAGAAACCACCCCCCTCTGGAATGGAGGGCTCCCATACAAATGAAACACAAATTTCAACCAAAAATGAGAATTCTCCAGGTTACTTAAACACAAACCGTGTATTTCTCGGGTAAGAAGCATGTTTTGATAGAAGTTTGAACCCCTGCTTATTCAAGAAGAAAAAAACTCATTTCGAAAAAAAAAACCATAAACGTGACAGTTATATTAAATTTTCCTTCATTTAGTTGCAAGCGTAGCAGCGCACGCACCGGGTTCAGCTAGTTAATATTAATATCTGAAATCAGCGGCCCAAAATTACTTGTAAAGACATAACTTAGATATGTAAAATCAATTTTTAGACTTTTTTCCGCCTTTTGTATGGAATGGAATCACTGTGAGCCGAGGTCATAAGGGAAGACAAGACCTTCTTGGCGCTGAATGGCAATGGCTAGCAGGAGACCGTGTACTTTACATTCTATATATCCTATCTCCCACTCCAAGTACCCGAAGAAAGTCTTTCTGTGGCTGACGATCAGCGTAAAAGGTAGCCACTGTTTTTTTCCTGCTGGGCTTTCGGTGAACGACGAGTTATGCAGTACGAAGTGCCTGCTGGTAGTTGCCACTTCCATCAAAAAATATCACGCGAAAGAGGGTTTGGTCTTTTGACCGGAACTTGCCTCAGCCTTTTATGCCAAGAGATCACCGGAGGAGATAAAGGAGATTAACAAATGAAGTTAAAGTTGTACTGAAGACCGCCAACCCTACCAATGTCCCCCGGCTGCGACCGATAGAAAATGTTTGGGCGTGCCTCTAACGGAGGACCTTCTCCAATAATTTCGTGGGCAGAACAAAGGATCACCTGATCGTCAAAGCTACGAAAGAGCTTAAGAATATACTAGCATTCATCTTTTCATCAGCCATAGGATTGCCGTAAGAAATTAGTCAAATTGGAAGCACAGAAGATCACAATCTTGAAACTTTCAAGAAACTTCAAACAATATTTGGAACAATATGCCTCAACAAACGGTGCGTTCAGTTGTGAAGCGTTTGAAAAACGTCTACAGCTGGTCATAAAATAAAAAGGGAGAGGTTTGAGCTTAACATGTCATTTTCTAAAAATAAAATGTTAGTTCATAACAATTAAAGTGTTTGTTGATATTAAGCCAGTCGTTGTGTTTTTATGAACAATTATTTTACTGACAAGCACCCGTTGCCACCCTGTAGATTCACGGATTGAACATCATCTAACGTCAATTATTTCCAGGATCATTTCTAGTACTGGCTGCGTTTGAGTTAGATTAGCTTAGTTCAGTTTAGAAATTTATATGTCAAGGATAGGATAAAACTATGTCTTAATGAGTGAAGTAGCTCACCAGTGCCAGAAATGTTGTGCTGTTTTTAAATCAGTTTATACACTACAGCTTGAGTTTTTCATCTTTATCATAATCATTACCGTTTCTATCATTACTTGTGTTTTCGTGACTTATACTTTATACTTTTAATGATTATGTCCTGTAAGTCCAATTATCATTTTGATCCTTTCTTCTCCTCTTTCGATTAAGATGTATCTAGTGCCTTGAATACAAGAAGCTGCAACGGAATCTGTGGTAGGCTTTTGCACTTATTACTAAATGTATTTTTCATTTTCGGTTTGCAATTGGACATTTTACCAAATCTGAGCTGATCTGATTCATGTAGCGCTGTATGCCAATTGGCTAGTGTCGGATTTTACAGTTAAATCTTTGTCATTACTTTATCATAACTCACAATATCATTATATTTGATAATGTTGTTTTATTGATTTAACTTCGCAGATGATTTAACCCTTTAATGCGCAATGTTGCTCTAAAAAAACATACTGGAAAACGCCTAAAACTAAATTCATTCTATTTCTTTTGGGGAAATAATCCAGTGAAATTGTTATATAGACTTCGATGACGCATTCGTGTGAACTGGGAGCACTGTGTCGAAGTATTTAATTAGTTTAACAGCAGTGACTTTGTTCAAAAAGATTATTTTTTAATGATAATCGTTAAGTACCGAACGCATTTAAGGGTTGAACATCACTTATTGTTCTTTTTTTCATTTGTCTTGAACTCCCTTTCAATTAAATCTTCCCTGCTTTCCTAACTCAGGAGCAGTATCTATTAGGGCAGCAAAAATCAAAGCGGATTGCTGTTATAAAATCAGCATCAAGCAGCAAATAGTGACCATGGCAACAGTAAATTAAAATGTATAAATGTTAGTTTCGTAAAATTTCAATAGATTTAATAAACTTTTTCAGGATATCTCAAATCAAGATTTTGGTGAAATGCTACTTTCGCTGAAAACGACCGAATACGTGCTTAAGTGCGAACCACATATCTCGAAGCATTAACACTTTACAACATTTCTAAGAATTTCAGGATCAACCGAATGAAGAACATAACTAATAGAATCGAGTGCTTGTAGTATTGCTCATTTTCATAAATATATACACTATAAGATAAATATGTCATATGCATGGGAGGGACCATCAGGGCACCCGATTTAGCAGTAACTCCCCATTGCTAACAGTTTGTGCATAGATGGCGGGCTCTTCTCCCCGCCCATTGGGGCATCCTCATGTAAGATAGCTGGCTCTTTTGACCAATTGTTCAGTCTTGTTGTTGGAAGGAGATTCTTTATATCCCTGTGGATACGTATAAGTGATGTTGCATATCGATCCACACAACCCCTTTTTGGCCCTTCATACAACGGCATGATTAGGATAATCAGTGGTTATTAAAGCTTGATCAAGTCTAACAGAGGGGAGAGCCCATTGCTGTTGGACTTAGTTTCCATGCTACAATGGGTGGAAGTACATATCATACATCATACATACATAGCTTGAGTTGTTACCAAATTACAGAAAATTTTGAAAGCAATTTAAGATATTTATTTTTCAGGATAAAATTTTCCAGCATAAATTTTGAATTTTCATTACAGTTTTGTTCAAACCACGTAACGAAATTCTTTTATCAAATGCATTTCTGTGTGTTGAGTTAATCATTTTTGTTTTGTAATGATTGCAATATAAAGGCATTAGAATTGTAATAGAGTAAAAAAATAATTACAATTGCAATAGAGAATTAAAAGAAAACAATGTATTCCTCTCGACCACTCTTGTAATAGAGGGTGAGTCGAGAATAATTGCTACACGTAAGATTGATTGGTAAATCGGCTATAGTTATCGAAACGAAACCAAATGTTTACAGTAGGTCAGCATATTTCTTTATTTCAGCTCAGTGAAATTTTCCAGTTTTCTTCATTATTTTTGGTCTTTTTGGTCTTCTGAAGTTCACGCTTCATCATTGCCCAATATGTTTCGATCGGACGGAGTTCAGGACAGTTTGGTGGGTTCAAGTCTTTTGGTACAAAATCCACAGAATCAGTGGCATACTACTCCTGCTTTTTTTTGGAGCAGTAGAATGAAATGGGCCAAAACAACAGTTTTGATTGTGTGGTTTCAAAAACGGCGAACGCCAATTTTGAAGCCACTTTGTTTTTTTAATTTAAATTCCACCGTTAACGATGTCTTTGGTCCCGAATAGTTCACTCCGTTTGAAATAAGTGCATATAACCTGCCAAATCAGGAACGGCCATGCGAATTTTAACAGATTCTTCCCGATTGTAACGGTCATTCATATTAAACGTGTCCTAACCCGTGAAAAATTCCTCTCTCGGCAACTGCTAAGAATCCGCTTTGATGTTGGTCTCATCATGAAATGATTCAGCACGGGTTATTTAGAGTTTATTTAGAGTTTCCGGACACGCGTTTTGGAAACACTCTGCCAACATTTTTCTTGATTTGGTAAGTTCTGCTCCTTGTACGTTTTCAGTTCAGATCGTTTCTTGGACCTCTGGACGAAATTTTGTAAAACATTAAATTTTTGGCCAAGTAACGCGTCAAATTGGGCTCTCTCGGTTTGTTGCGTGTTGTTCCCGGTTTTTGTCCGGTTCCTGGTTGTGTTCACTGTCATTCCTTTGAAGGACCCTTGAGATGCTCGAATCATATATATTCATTAGTATTCCAAAAGTGCGATGCGACAACTCAGAATTTTGCATGTGAGTGATCAAAATCCTTTCGCGAACGCTTCGCTGACTTTCTCTCATCTCAACTCAGATCACATTGACATAGGCAAAACTGAGCGGATGTAAACAACACATTCTTAAGTGCAACTGGGCAAATCATGGTTGATTTCAGTCAAGTATGAGAACAGTTTGAAAATGTCCCAATAATTATCGACTCACCCTTTAATGTTAATGCCCCAAAAGTTTTGGCACGTTGGCTGCGTTAGACTACTAATAGTTGTGTATCCTTCATACAAAATTATTGGTACACTAACATTATTAACGTTTTGCAAACATTGAAGCATTTATCCCATGTAAATTTGACTGAACTCAGTGACTGGACATTCCTGTTGCCTTTTAGTAAGTCTGCTAAATGCAGCTACAGTCCTTAAGGTGAATTCTTGCTACCTGTATTTTTTCCTATCTTTTATCTCTCTCTCTCTCTCTCGCCAATTTATTTCGCTATTTCAAATTGATATATCTCGATTGTTAGTGAATGAACATCGAATCGAACTCCATCAGATTGCTCACAGCAAGAAAGCATACAAACTGATGTGATTAAATATCCAATATCTAGTACAGACTCTGAGTTCTTCTAAATGTTGAGGTAATGGCTGCCGTCGAGAATGCTTCAGCGTAAGCCCTTAAACAACATTTGTATCAAATTCATTGACTTGTAACTGCGACGATAGGCCCAGGAAAGTCAAAACATTTTACTGGCACTGAAATCAGTCGCTTCCAGCAAGGTTTTGCAACGGTGATTTTGTCAACTGAACTTAAAAAGAGTCCCACAAATTATACAAAATTCCCAAACATTGGTTTTCCCTTAAAGAAATCCTGACCGCCCTCGTATGAAAATGACTTATCCAAAGAGAATAAATAAAACTTCAAACCACACTTTCGCCGACCAAAGTCAGAGCTCCCGGATGGAGAGCTTTTATTGTTGAAAGTTTTTCGATATCAATTTCTTTGGCGCCGCCTACTGATGAAGTTGTTTTCGTCTGCTCGTTGTTTTGTTTCACTTTCATTTGACGTCAAACTTCAGATAACCCCATGCCGCCCCGGTGCTTTGCACCCACTGTCTTTGCTCGGATAGGCTTCAAGCAGCGAACACCTTTAACTTCCTAACTTGAGGCAAAATCCAATCAAATTGAAGCGATTGAATTTATCCTCTTGAAATCCTCGGTGGCTTTACTGGCAAATAAGCCTCGGAGTCGCGCAGGAGGGGCTAAACATAGAGATCCGGATAAGTTCGTCGAGTGGTAAACAAAAGGGGGCACGACCCAATCCACTTGCAGATGTCGTTCAAGTGTCAAATAAATGCAGGAATTACCGCTTTCAGTACAAAATTCAGGGACAATTTGCGCAGTGTCGTAGAGAAGAGCACCGCCACACAACCAGCTGATAAAAACGAGCACCATCATATCGGTTGCTGCTGGCTATGGGAGTTGGGGAGTTGAGAAAAATATGGAAATTCAAGCCCGTGAGGGGTATTTTCCCTTTTCGCTCGCCCTTCTACTTGCGGTGTGTGTTGGAACTCGTTTGTAATTTTTCCTCGGTTCCATTTTCCGCTAACCTTTTGCCTTGATGGTGGAAGAAAAGAAAAATGAAGCTGTAAATGTGGCTGAGAGGGCGAACGCAATCAACGCTATATTCTTGCTTGGTTGGGAAGAACCATTTTTTTGTGTGTGCTCTGGAAAATAGTCTGAAGTCGGATGACTCTGGGACGCCCTCGAGGAATCCGGTGCACTTTGGGGACAATGTGATGAAAGAAACTGGAATTGGTGAAAATGAATGGAGCACTTTTTTATGAACGCCTTGGTAGCCGATTGTAAGAGAAGGTCATTGCTTAGCTGATATGTGAAGTTAACTCGCCCTTCTTAACCCTACTTTCATGTGATTATCACTAAATCGACCAAAACCATCTTGCGTGACTTGCTATCATTCGTTTATGCCACTATTCTTCTTCTTATTATTATTGCAGTTTGATTCTCCAATCCACGTCTGCTTTCGCCGAAGCCAATATCGCAAATTGAACCACCCAACCGAATGTTCATTTCTCACCGATTTGGAATGCATACTTTCGGTTCCCGGCTTTGGATGAGATGAAAATATCCGAAAAGGTAATTGAAATATATTGACTGGAATATCATCGGCCGTGTTCGGCTCTGCTCTCGGCGAAATTTGCCCAATTTTTTTTTCTGCTGCCTCGCCCACTTCCAATCATCTCTCCCGGGACTGCTGACTGGTCCCTTCCCGCATCATCACAAGGCGGAGGAATATTCTGCATATCGTGTTTCGACAGACCAGCAGCCACTTTGCACGAAGCTCCTATCTCAACAGGCCAGAGGGAACAATTCCCTGACGTACATTCATAGCTATTGCTTCGGACGGATATTGGTATACGAGTGGAGTGTTGAAGGAGAGCGAAAAAAAAAAATGGTTCAAACCACTCGGATAGGCAGATGGAAATTACTTTGTTTCTTTTCGAACGAGCAGATTTGGAAATGGCAAAAATATGCTTCCAGTGGTACCTCCGGCGCAATGATCGTACTCTTGCGGAACGGTTATTTGCTGGATTATTTTCCATTTCCATTCCGCTTTATTGATGCAATTATTGTTCAGAATTCGATTGGTTCATAATTTAGGAATTAATGGTGAGAGTAATTTCTGCTACGTTTCATCTGACACGAAATTTCAGCTCATCGATTTTCAGTGCTTTTGAAGTTGGATACCGAGCCGGAATACCACAGTGGCTAATAAAGTTAATAAATGACTCGCTTGATAAATCACCAGCAAACAATTAACCGCAAGCATTTACAGGAATGTTTTCCTCCCTCCGGATCCGACCTATCAGCAAACCCAGCAAATATTGTCAGTTTTACACTAAGGCGGAGATATTCCCCCATTCCTTCTTCCTAACCCACGGAAAACTTCCGCATCGTATTATCAAAGTAACAATTTTGTGTTGGGTGGGAATCGTGGTTGCAGAGGCATAGATGCAAAACCGTCATAATTATCATCGATAAATTTGAGGAATTCCCGACCAAACAACGCAACGGGAGATATGAGAACGATAGGAATTTCGGCACACATCATAGAACCTTCGGATCAGTCATTTGCATGTGGCTCAGAAGGAAGCCAAGTAGATCTGAATTTACGTAATTTATTGGCGCTGACTCGTTGGATAATTTTGCATAATTGTTGCCTTTCGCTTGGTATGTGCATTGGTTTAGCGATTTGTGTTTTAGTTTTTGACGGTGGATCATCAGTTTGCTATCTTAATGAGATGCAACAGGAATAAATGAATATTCTAACGGAGCATTATGGTAAGTGATGTAGTGAGGGAGCTGACGTTTTGAAAAATGTTAAAATAATAATTAAGCTTTCAATTTAGCTTGGGGATAATTTGAAAAGTGGTAACCCAGGATTTTTTTAGATGTTCGATGGAATTTCCTTAGTCGTCATATCCATGCAACATGGTACATTAAAATGGATCCATCTGTGTTGAGGGTGCACAGGAAATGGTGTTCAGATACTTTTTTAGTCAGTGCTTGGTTTGAAACATAACAGATGGATTGAAGAAAACACTAGGTTTGATGGTAAAGACTGTTCTGATAATTATAAATACACTAACGAATCACCGTCAATTAAAATTGCGTTCAGCATTCAACCATCTTTTGGGTGCATTCAATAGTTCACATCTAAACACAATTAATGTTGAAATTGTGTTTTCAAAATTAGGAACTGAAGCTAGAAAAGCAACCCAAGCTAAAAAAAACGGACTGTGCACAAATTGGTCACCGTCAGTGGTCTTCCTATCTGAAAACAGGCTAAGGTAGAAGACGTGGGCGTTGGAGCAGTTCAAACTACATTACGGAAGTATCAAGAACAGTGCTCTTTCTAAGATTCCCGGTCCCACTGACCCCACAGCAGACATGAATGAATGAAATTATTTCAAGCGACATCCTTCGACATCAGTACGAGATGCAGCGAAAAATCTAGGTATTTCAAGGACTAATGTTACTCTCAGCCAAATCATCTTAAGAATTTCATAAGGTTGAACTTATGAACGATGCTTTGGAAATTAATAAGGCTGACTTATGAATGGATTTTGTTTCAAACGACGTTGTTCTTGTACGCCTTTAAGTTTTTTAAAATACAAGTGTTGGTATAATCTAGTGGGCAAGTCACTGGACCCATAACTTGAACGTTCAAAGCTCGAATCCAGGTTGCTCTTTATTTTTATTTTTTCAACATCATTATATTTCATAAGGCAAATTTATGAAATTCATAATGCTTTCTTATAGCGAATAATCATAATGCAATCTTATGAATATCGAAAGTTTATTTCGCTGAGTGTATGCGTACCAAGGAGAGAATGGGCCTGCAGGCTCGTCAGAAGCAGAAGCAGCTAGAACAAAGCACCAGGGTGTGAATCCTACATCATTCTCTTCCCAACCAAACAATTGGAGTTTATTCGTGATCATCTATGAGGGCGTCATTGAATCGCTGGTCTCTCGATAGGTAGATGTCATATCATCATGATTATTTCCATGTCCATGTAATGGATTTGACGGGCGTAGCCGGCAATGGAAGTTTTCATGCTGATTTACCCAGACCTACTATCGGACAGCTGTTCATTCCCAAATAAGGCTTGTTCGCGGCAAAATCTGTACACCCCTAAATGCGTATATCTCTGGAAATACTTCATCAACGCGTGAAATATTTCGCAGACTGATGAACGTATGTCTGTTTATTGTGTAAAATCAATTTTTGGTGATACTACCAGCTTTTCGATCGAAGATGGCGTCGAAAGAAGTGCAAAAGGCAATTGTGTGCGGTCGCAATGAAAATCCGGATCTGTCACTAAGAAAACCTGCAAAAAAGCTTGGTTTTATTGTAAGCACTGTCCATAACTTTCTTAAATCTTTCGATACACGTATGACAACAGCCAGGCAGGCTGGGAGCGTAACAAATACGGATCTCAGGAACCACCAGAAGGACGCGAAGGTGAAGCAAATATTGCAAAAGAGACCAGATCTTTCGGAACGTACTGTGGCTAGAAAAATAAAAATGTCCCCAATTTTCGTGCATCATGTCTTATTATACTGCCATGCAATAAAGGACGGCGTAGATGAACATTTCAGGACGAAGAAAAAGGCCAAGTTTCCCAAAAAATATTTGGTTTCACAGGCATTAACGTTTGCATTAAAAAAATGACTTTTTTCGGATGGTGATAAGAAAAAAAAGCTAAGATGGGTAATTGCTTTTGATACTTCCATGGAAGGTAATTATTTGAGCTTGCAAAAATTCTACGCCCTTGCGAGCGGTCTTCCAGTAGTTAACCGGAACATTCGCCTTGGCGAACAAAAACATGCGTGTAGGCATATTTTTGAGTTCTTTCTTCGTTTTATTTATCATTTCCTTCTCAGTTTTCGCGACAAAATTGTTGGAGTAGATATTACGCTTTAGGTTGGCCCAGAAATTCTCGATGGGACGCACCTGGGGGACGTTGGGCGAATTTGCCGACTTGGGTACCACATCGATATTCAGCCGCTCTATCTCCTTCAACGATCGCTCCGAGTAGTGGGCCGACGCCAGATCCGGCCAGAACACCGCGTCTTCGCCCTTATGGTATTTCTTGATGAACGACGCAACTTCCGGCAAAAATCTCGTCCTATAAATTTCCCCATTCACGGCCAGTCTGAAGCGAAAGAAGAGCGGCTTTGACATCCCCTTCTCGCTGATTGTCAGCCACAGCAGCACCTTCTTGGGGAACTTGGTGTGTGAATAGAACTACATCTCGAAACTCACTTCCTTCGTGGGGGAAGTAAAATACGAAGTGCCCAGCCAGTCGTTGCCATCCAGGGTGAGATAGGTCTCGTCGTCCATCACCACCGCCACGTCGCGATTCGTCGGGAAAATCGAGTTGACCATCTTATTCAGCCGCTCTTTCAATATAAACAACAAGCTACAACTGTAGAAAAATTCCGAAAATCTTGGACAAAAGCAGCTAAATCAATTGCAGCGAAGTCTGCACAGAACCCTACTGGCTGGATTAAACTCAAAAGTTCGTAGTTTTTCCATGCTGGCTTGTTAAGTAACTGTAATTAGTTTTAAGATGACTTTATAATGCACAATTAAATGAATAAAAAATACATCTTGGATTGAGCGAACAGCAAATTTGTTTTATTCCAAAATGTAATCTGTCCAGATTTTGTCGTGAACACGCCTTAGCATTCGATAAGCTATTGGAATGAAAATAATAAAGTTAGTCGACACGCCAGCTTCCAGTATGTAATCGACATAATATTGAGCATCCAGAAACAAATCAAATACTTTCTTTGTGAAGCTAGCAGCACTCTTTACTTCCGACGCTCTTATTCAAATATCTGGCAACTCTAAATACTGAAACGCCAAAGAGTCAAAACAAAAACAAAGAGGTTTCGTATTCAATACGATCTACTCTCGAATCTGTTGAAAAATGGTTTAATTTCGAACAGTTGTTGTTAGTGTTTTATTTGGGAATTCAATTTCTGCAGTATGCAACATTTTTGCTAAATCGATAAATGAGTAAAGTTATAAGTTACTTCTTATACTCGGTTTTTAATTAAATTTTTTATAAACGAATTATTTTAGCCTTTACGAAGACGAGAAGCATAGGTAGGAGGACGTTTCGGTTTCGTCACAACCCAGAATCAGTGCTGATTTGAGTGGAACCAATTACTCCATTACATCCTTATAAATCACGAGCTGTTTGAATCAACAGGATGAATGGTGGTAAAACAACGTCTTCAGTGGAAGGGACCGGTGATCATCAGATAGACGAAACGAATGACTATCTACTAGCTGAGTCTCTAGCTTCCATCAACCAGATGGAGCTATTTCTGTTCAAAGGAATTTTTAATCAACGGTTCTATAGTAACTAGTTGCCCAACAGTATCTTTTTACTATTGTTTTGTATTCTGCTGAAATAAAACACCCACACTTGTGAGTGGCCCCAACAACATCCTCACTGTTGGTTTAGTTAATTTTTTCTCAAAATTTGAATAATTTTCGGGTGCACCTACAGAGGGGGAACCGGGAAAATAGTTGAATATCTTATTCGCAGCCGACGTCAGTTTAATACAGCACACCGTTTACCAAAAATGGATCCTGCTGCCAACCCAACCATTTTATCCAACATCTCAGTGCTTTCTCGTGGAAATTGATTGAACTCCGCGGCGTCTTAAAAAGCGAGTATCACGTCAACATATTCCTATCCTTTCACTATTTGACCTGCTTTTGGGTGAATTCGGTACCGGTATTTCCTTTTTTTAAGATCACCGGTTTTTACACATTGAGAGTGTATGCTAGCTCTCATCATAACGTTTGGATTAAAAAAATGG